>VYZW01043312.1:0-12033 GCA_013401315.1 Balaeniceps rex | reverse complement strand
CCCAGCTTAGTGTCATCTGCAAACTTGCTGAGGGTACACTCGATCCCCTCGTCCAGATCATTGATAAAGATGTTGAAAAAAACTGGCCCCAACACCGAGACCTGGGGAACACCACCTGTGACCGGCCTCCTACTGGATTTAACTCCGTTCACCACTACCCTTTGGGCCCGGCCACCCAGCCAGTTTTTAACCCAGCACAGAGTATGCCTGTCTAGGCCATGGGCAGCCAGTTTCTTGATATATATGCTTGATATTCAGTAGCTCTGAGTACCTGTTTAAGCCAAAATGAAATATAGATTCAGAATATTTCTAGAAATTAAACCTCATGTTTCCAAGTTTTAGTCATTTGGCACCATAGCTTAAAAATTATTTTTGTATATCTGATAAATAATAAGTTTTGAGATATTGCACAGCTATTTAAAAGAGGTACTGCCACGGGGCTGTCAGAATTGACTGTACCTCTGATATTTTCCTTAGATTTCTAAATTAACCCATCTCAGCTATGACCTGAGTTACTACTGCATAATGTTGCTAGAGAGATATAAATAATTCTTCTATTCATATAATAAGTGATAGGCCACATGCCCTGTATACCATCCATTTTCTTGTGAGATGCAATTAATTCAAAATACTTGGGTCTTTGATTTGAAAAAGGAGGAACACATTTGTTTTCTTAAAACAAGTATTAAGAGTGGAAACACAGAATGACAAAAAAAGAAAAGATTAAATCATCTACACGTATATATGTATATATTATTTAAAATTTCCCCTGTGATGTTCTCATTCCAGTTGTGAATGTTAGGCAAATTTCCCTACAAGCTCTACAATCCTCCTCTTTAACCATCTGACTTCTCTTCAAAAGACTGTCAAGCATTGCCACAGGTTTAATCTTACCATCTACCAAGGTCTAAATCTATCCTGGCCAAAGCCTTTCAGGTTCAGTGGAGGACTACACTAAGGCTTTAAACCAAACTGCTCTGTGTTGCCCTTACATAATTTGCAGAGACAGTCTCACCAGTATTCAACTCCCTGTTGCTCTATACTTATCCTCAGAAACTAATTGTCAATTTAGACAGTATAAGCATACAGTAAATAACACAGTGATGTAGTCACAGCACATAAATCATTGCAAGTGATTGCACAGCTGTCACTGGTATTACTTTGTCTCTTATAGGAAGAATGTACTTTGGCAACTTATTTAGCAAAACTTTTGTACTCTTTACTGTGAAGTAAGAAACATTTAGTGATGCAAGTACGGGAGACCTGAAGGATTATGAGTCTGATTCTTACAATTTGATAACTAATTTCAGTATATTCAGATCTATGCAGAACAGTTTTGCTTAATACTGCTTATTATGTCAATACTGGAGTCCCCTAAAGTCTTTTGAAATTCTGTTGTAGTTGTCTGCTTTAAAATTGCTTTGATGAGGATTTCCCTGACATATTTCAAATTTCTGTCATCTTCTAATTTCTTACTGTGGACTGAACATTTCCTGAACCAAACCAGAAGTCAGTTGCTCTCAGCCACAACTTCTACTCAAAAAGTCTGGACTCTTAATGTATAACTTGGGGGGAAAAAAAAAAAAACACAACCCAAACCAAAATGATAAAAGAATGGAACTGCACTCCTTAATTTCCCTTCTTTCATGGAAATTATGCCTCTGTTTGTGTGTGTGTGTGTGATAGAGAGAGAGTGTTTTACCAATTTAGGAAAACAATAAATTTCTCCTATAGAAAATGTTAGCTGTATGCCTCATTAATGTGGCACACAATGCAGTGTTGATGGCATTTGTCTTTTCATTGCAACCTAATAATATATGAGGTCATAAATTCAAGGTTAAAAGTGATACAGAGTTGACCTTTAATAAAAACGCAGCAGTTCTAATAATAAACAAGTGAATAGCTTGAATTATATTAGAATCATTCTTTTGTAACAGAATAATCTACCCTCCCCTTATTATGAACATTAGATGTGGGTATTCAGGAAATGAAAAGCTAAAATCTATGGGAAAGGTAATGATCTCTGAAAATTTTCTCTAATGACTAATTTCTGGCTCAGTGGATTTCAAGAGATTATTGGGTTTTGAAATGGATTCTATCAACTAAGGAGATAATGGAAATCATTAGGCTGAATAAAGTAAAACAGTAGATTTGTTATATGGAGTTCCATTACATGAGCCTCTATTTCCCACACAATTTAGAAGTATTTTTTTCTTAAACTGAACTACTGCGTCAATTTATATTATGGGACAAATTCTGATAACACAGCACTCAATGGCAAAACTTTCATTAACCTCAGTAAAATTGGGATTTGATTTCTGATTTTTATTGGAAGATGTGCTGTGATCAGTGAGAATTTCAGGTGCTCAATATTGCTCACAATATGTGTCTGATTCGAGTTCTAGGTTTTTCACATTCAAGCAGAATAAAAGGATTTTAATCTTCATTATCAGCTCATTGACAATATCTTACACGACCAGTGCTGAAGTTAAAATTCCACCAGTAATTCATCCTGGTGACATTTATAGGCCTTACTCACGATCAGACTTATTAAACCAGATGCTGTACAAATTACAGAAAGACAGATCTTATGCTTTGAAAAGCTTAATAATTCAAAATGTAGTATTCTCCTGGTGACAATCCAAAATGCTGGGAGTATCTGTGATATAATATTATAAATGATTCTGTATCATTTTTAGCCTTTGTTTTTTACAATACCCTGCATATTAATTTTCTTTTTAGTACTAGGATTTTAGTTTCCAACTTTAGAAGAAAACTGCTTTTACAAATTAATCTCTGCTATAAATGCCACTGAGGTATATTCCTATAGCTATATTAACTACATTATTGTTTGGAGGGTTTTTTTTTGTTGCTATTTTGTCTGCCTGAAATGTGGTTTCATTTCCTATTATGCTCGCTTGATATACAAAACAAGGGATACCTTACTAGGCATTTGTTAGTTGCTTACAAGATTGTTATTTAAGTTAGGTTAGGAAAAAGATTTTAAATACAACATTTCAGAGTTAACTATGGTTACAAAGGTTTCAAATTCTTAGCGTTTAGTAACCTTTCCAAACCTTGCTTTTGGGGGGGTAGGAAAAGTTCCAGGATTTTGGTTCTTTATAAAGTAGCATCATCAAGTACAGGAAATGCAAACAAAAATAACCCCAGAAAGTCACCAGCAGACTCGTCTGCACAGTGGTGTGTGTAGAATCAAAAAACAATGCTAAATTTCTACTGAGATGGAAGGACACCTGCTGATATCTAAGTAACAATGTTGTTAATGTGCAGTGTCCTTCACTGGGAGAAGACACTGCTGGGGCAACTCCTTTTTCTCTGATCTAAATTTGTCTCTATTTGTGTAGAACTTGTAGCTGTCTTCTATATGTTCTTGTTAGCAGCTTTTAATTTTTTCTAAATATGAGATAATATACATATATTCCGAAAATATACAGAGTTCTGGTTTTTTCCTTTTTTTCTTTTTTAAGCCATAAGAACGATTCTATCCAACTCTCAAGACTGCATTTCTTTTGTGATCAGTAACTGATTGTGTACGGTTCATGGAATCATAGAATATTTCAAGTTGGAAGGGACCCATAAGAATCATCAAGTCCAACTCCCTGCCCCTTGCAGGGCTACCTAAAACTAAGCCATACGACTAAGAGCATTGTCCAGATGCTCCTTGAACTCTGACAGGCTTGGTGCTGTGACCACTTCCCTGGGGAGCCTGTTCCAGTGACCGACCACCTTCTCAGTGAAGAATCTTTTCCTAATGTCCAGTCTGAACTTCCCCTGACTCAGCTTCATTCCCTTTCCTCCTGTCCCATCGCTGGTCACCAGAGAAAGGAGATCAACACCTCCCCCTCCGCAGCGCCCCTTGAGGAAGTTATAGACTGCAATGAGGTTGCCCCTCAGCCTTCTCTTCTCCAAGCTGAACAAACCAAGTGACCTTTAAGTCTTGCCCTTGACGCCTTTTGTCATCTTGGTCTCCCTCTTCTGGATATACTCTAATAGTTTGATGTCCTTATAATGAGGTGCCCAAACCAATGCACAGTACTCAGGGTGGTCATATCCTCATGGATGCCTGTTATCATCCTGTGCTTGTACGCTCAGGAGCTCTGATAAAATAGAATAAAGAAACAATATCCTGTATGTTCTTAACCATAGTGGCCTTTGAAAGAGGTTCTTCAAGACAAATGTAATGGTTTTTTGTCCTAGAGAGAGTTAAATGGAATGGAACCATCCAATGGCTAATTGGAATTTGAATAGAGCCTAGAAGTAACCTGAAAATAGGTCATACAGGACTCAGGATTATGCCTTACCTCTCTTGTACTTGAAATTGGAGAGTTATCCTTTTTATGCACACACATAGACACACACACACAAAAAATCATTGAAGACTTGAATTCTGGGCAGGAGTTTTGGCCTTCTGGAAGCAATAGAACCATGACACAAAGAAATAATTTCTTATCATTCCTGTCAACATTAAAAAGGAGCAGTGCTAAAGAAAAAAACCCAACAATTTGGAATCATATTTTATTCATGTAAGAAAGTGCTAAAAAACTTAATAAACCCAACATACTTTTTTCCTAACCTAGATGCTTTGCTCACTCTTATAAATACATTAAATTTCCAGTTTTGCTTCAAAGCTCTTTTGATGATTTTTGGACTTCCTGCATCACAATAGAACCTATGTAAGCAAGCTTATTTGTTCCTAATAACTTCTTTACATGGGTGGCATCTTTGGATTTCTAACATCAAAAGGCAGCACACTGTTTATTTTCCTTATAACTAAAGATAAGTACAGTGTTGGCATAACAAAGAACAGTATATATGAGGTAAGTTTGTTCAGAAAATTTTGGAAGTAATGGCTTGATATAATTAGTAAAGCTGATGCAATTTACCTGCCAAATGGACTTTTTCTCCCTGTGTCTTGCTGAAGCCAATGATTATTGGCTGATCTTTGTCTAATATTGAGCATTTCATTAGAAACAAAAGATTTTGTTAGCACTGGAAAATCAACTGCCATGTGGGTAAACTTAATATACTGTAAAATTATGGTCTGAATACAAATTTAACATGCTTGAAAATGGAAAATGGCCTCATGGAACAGAATGCCTATCTGTCTCAAATGCTGGTGATTGTTAAAATACTATGTAAACTTGTATTTAGGAGATATAAGATTGTCACTCACTTGGACAAAGAGAGAAAAATCTTTTTTCGTTGCTTAGAGATAAAAGGTTGGGAAAATGCAGATAAGTGGACGATCAACTGACATTCACATTTTTAAGGAAAGTGAAATAAACTGCATGTTACAGGAGAAAGTTAATGTCAGTTAACTAACATTAAATATTTCCTCTCTGAATTGAAAAAATGCATCCTGAAAACATATATTCAGGAGAGACAAACATTTATGAATACTTTCATCCTGGCTAATTAGAGCTTACCTTTCAAAACTAAACATGGGATTTGGTTTTATATTATTAGTCTTTGTATTATGGTTAATTAATCAGGCCTAAGCCAGCCACTGGACAAAGGGACCCAATAGGATTAAATTTTACAGCTCTTTTTGACACAAAACAACACTTCCCTTTCAGGTTCTATCTACAATATAATAGGATTTGTTAGCAAGCAAAATTCTTTTGGTGATTAGAAAGTCAGAAAATTGGATTTTGATTCAAATTGCATCCCATAGTTTAAAAATTCTCATGTAGTTACAGAATTGCTTTGTAATAGGACAGATCTATACCTCCCACAAGCAGCATTTTTCCTTAAAAAAGGCTGTTTTGAATGATACTATAGCAGATGCCAAAACCAGAGATGCTATGGCATCTTCCAAAATTGACAAATCTATGTGGAGAAACTTGGAAAAGGATGAGCTGACAGTCAATGAGGATCAGCAAGTTAAAATGCCCCCCAAAACTGTTCAACAAATATACTATGCTTGCATTTTTCAAAAGCTGAGTAAGATAAATTAGGTAGTGTTATAAACTTTGCTTCTCATTGCTATTATTTGCAGCATGAGCTACATTTCTACAGTAGTAGCTCCATGTTCTCACATAATTAGTTCTTAAAAATAAATCTTAGCAAAGACATTTCCCTGATATAGCATTATATGGTTTGCAAATTCTTCACTACTTACAAACCAGCAGGAAGAAGTGGAGTACATTTTAAAGTCTTTAATATCTTTATCAATGATCTGGACAAGGGGATTGAGTGCACCCACAGTAAGTTTACAGGTGACACCAAGTTGGGTGGGAGCATTGATCTGCTTGAGGGACGGAAGGCTCTGCAGAGGGATCTGGACATGGGCCGAGGCCAATTGTATGAGGTTCAACAAAGCTAGGTGCCAGGTCCTGCACTTGGGTCACAACAACCCCATGCAACGTTACAGGCTTGGGGAAGAGTGGCTGGAAAGCTGCCTGGAGGAAAAGGACCTGCGGGTGCTGGTTGACAGCCAGCTGAATACGACCCAGCAGTGTGCCCGGGTGGCCAAGAAGGCCAATAGCATCCTGGCTTGTATCAGAAATAGTGTGGCTAGCAGGACTAGGGCACTGATCGTGCCCTTGTACTCGGCACTGGTGAGGCTGCACCTCGAGTACTGTGTTCAGTTTTGGGCCCCTCACTACAAGAAAGACATTGAGTTTCTGGAACATGTCCAAAGAAGGGCAATGAAGCTGGTGAAGGGTGTAAAGCACAAGTCTTAT
This sequence comes from Balaeniceps rex, assembly GCA_013401315.1. Classification (NCBI taxonomy): domain Eukaryota; kingdom Metazoa; phylum Chordata; class Aves; order Pelecaniformes; family Balaenicipitidae; genus Balaeniceps; species Balaeniceps rex. The sequence goes on along the minus strand of VYZW01043312.1, from coordinate 5,326 downwards.
GAGGAGCAGCTGAGGGAACTGGGGTTTTTAGCCTGGAGAAAAGGAGGCTGAGGGGAGACCTTATCGCTCTCTCTACAACTACTTGAAAGGAGGTTACAGTGAGGTGGGTGTCAGTCTCTTTTCTCAAATAGCAAGTAATAGGACAAGAGGAAATGGCCTCAAGTTGCGCTAGGGAAGGTTTAGATTAGGAAAAATTTCTTCATGGAAAGGGTTATCAAGCATTGGAACAGGCTGCCCAGGGAAATGGTTGAGTCTCCATCCCTGGAGGTATTTAAAAGACATGTAGATGTGGCACTTAGGGATATGGTTTAGTGGTGGACTTGGTAGTGTTATGTTAACAGTAGGACTTGATGATCTTAAAGGTCTTTTCCAAACTAAACGATTCTATGATTCTGATTCTACAACCCTTTACTGGTTTCATTCATTCTTCCATGCAAACCAGAAGGGGAAGAAATGCCATGGAAGGACAAAAAGTGTTATGTACAACTTCTAAAAATAATACTTGTTCAGTTGTTTAGAAATGGGACAAGTGATGGCAGTTTATGAGAATATTTGTATGTAAACAGCAACAAACCTAACAAAAGACAGTATGTTGAAAGATGACAGAGTTAAAGGAACAAAATTGATTGTGATTTCTGTAATGTTTAGATCAATATAGAACAGAACTTGACAGGGATCTTTAGGTACTTACACGTGGACTGAAACCTACACTAAGGTGTTCATATTTAACCTATTTTTTTCATCCTTTTTCAAAAAAAAATCAAGAAATATATAGATATTTTGCTTACAGAGTCAGACCAAAAACTCTCCTTTGAAATACTAGAACACATTTCAAACTCAATTACACACAGAAAGCAATTCCTTTTGGCAGTTATTGAAGCTAAATGCAGAAACCATAAAATATGACATATTTTCATTTAAAGATCCATATTATAATTAATTTTGTGTTCTGATTTTTTTTTGCTTAGTTTGGGAAAGAAAGCCTTTATGAAGATCTTACATTTTTAAAGATCTTGTGAATTTCTGTGTTGTGTTAATTGTATGTCGTTTTGAAAACTTGACATACACAATTTTATTCTGGAAGTCAAAAAGCCAAACAATTCCAGGTGAGTCAATCCATCAGCCTCATAATAAATCACAAATAGTGAATGAGGTGTAGCTAGTATCAGCATGAAAGAACAGTAATCTGATAATTACTCATAGGCTAAAATGTTTTTGTACAACAGTTTTACACAAGAAGTGCTGCTAATAAACCCATTTGTGTAAGTCAAAATCCAATACAGTTTACAGTATACAGCTTTAAGGACTTTATTTTCCATTTTCAATTGTATGTACTCTGTAGATGAAGACTTTTCTGTAGCTCACACGGGGTAACTTGTTTTTCACCTGTCTACCCTGAGCATCATTACCATAGTGCTGATAGGAGGTATTGAACAGCCTTAAATCAAGTATTAAACTGTATTATTCTAAGTCTGAGATAATAATTGTGTGCTTCTTCTGTATTAGCTAGAGAGAAATAAGTGCCCTCTTAAGGTGTTTTATCACAGATGTTTATTTTGCAGTGAGATAAATCATTTATTGAAGATGCCTGTTTATTTCTGATGTCTGTAAAAGGACAAAGTAGAGTTTAACTTGACAAACTCAGGTTTAGGTTTCTGACTTAGATACCTAAATTAGGAAAACTCAGCTTCATCCAACACTTTTGGCAGAAAGAAGGGAAAGAAGTAAGGGAAGGAGGAAAATGAAGGACATATTCAGCTCCCTCTGTGACTGTTGTTATACTATTAGAATGATTAATGCTACTTTGAATATGACTGTGGAAGTCATAATCACAACTCCTTACTATAATGCTGCTAGACACTAATTTATGTAATTAATGATGAAGTGGGAGAAATAAGTTGAGGAGGTTCTGGAATGCAGTTTTGTTGACGCATATTAAATTGTTCTGGATTTTTCGCTCTGAAATGTTGGAAGTTATGCTTCATAATTAATCTTTCAAAAGACAGAAAGTAAAAAGGTGACATAAAGTATCCGGGACAAAGACAGTATTTGAAAAAAGGTGCTTATACAACATACAAAGAGAATCACTCTGTGATATTTCCTTCAAATGTGAGCAAGATTGATTCATAACCGAACTACAAATAGGTAGACTAAAAACCCTCTTAAATTCAAGAGAGATCTTATAAACACTTTGTCATATTCCTGAAAATGAAAGCTTAACTAGTGCAAATGTATTAGATTTTTCTCCCATTGATGTAGGTAAATTCAATGAACATACTGAATAAAATTGCAAATGTATGTAGATCAATGTAGCTCAACTGTACTTCTATTGCTGCTGATCTATTGTTGGTGAGATTCTGTCCCATTGCCCAAAAGTCTTTTGTAAGGGTATGAGGAAGAAGAGTGTTCCTCCTTAAAGGGTATCTGGTCAAGGACCTTTTTCACTGCAACAAGGGATAATAAAAGAAGGAGGGAAGCCATAAACAAGAATATACAGGGACACAAACCTGACAGACCAATTATAAGGGAGACAGTAAGAGACACAGACCTTACAAAGCAAGTACGGAGACAATGGCAAGACACAAACCTTGCCACTTACACTACTCAGTGGGCTATCAAGAAACTGCAAGTGCCAATTCCAGGAAGATCAACCTGGACTTTGCAACTGATAAGACCGTAAACTAGAAGGACCCCGGCCTAGAAGGGATGAGGGAATTGATAGAGCTGTACAGACCCAGGGGGATGCAGGAGAAGAGGAAGCAGAGAGGAACAAAGGGTGGGGGTAGGCAGAAAGTGGCATAAAAAGGGGCTGGTCGCATATAAAATGAGGCTGGTCAGCACACTTGTCAGGATGAGCTCTGCACCTAATCACCCCAGTCTGTCCTGTCTTTTTATACCTTCTTGTTAAATGTTCTCTTAACTACTTCAGGGAATCTGTGAATGTGAGTGTGCTTGTGAACCTGGAGAGTGTGGTGTGTGTGCTGCACCAGTGACCTCTGCCAGCCCAGGAGGAGGAGGGGATGTGGCTGTCTGTGCAAGTCCTGAATGTGGGTGCTGCTGGAGGCAGCACCTTGTCTGTGGTTGTCTGTGTGACTGTCCACGTCTTTGTTCTCTGTGTGTGTGTCTCTAGGATATGTTGTGCTCAGCATATATGTGGCAGGGCAGGGCAGGAAAGGTCCTGGACCAGAGTGGCTGGAGGAAGGGGCCAAGCTTCTTACATCACTTAACATCTTTATTAATATCTTTGATTAGAAAGCAAACTAGTAGTCTCTCTTATTGACCCTGAGCCAATATTGTGATAATACAACATCATGTAAACATAATCTCTGGAAGACCTGAAATGACAGCTATGTTAATAACAAAATGACAGCAATTTGGGGGCCCTGCATGTTGTAGAGTGGTTAATGAATTATTCTATCTATAAAGTACTACTGAACTAATTTGGAATATGTTACTACTAAAACTTTCTTATTTCCTGTACCTAATATTTTGGGTGCTGATCTGAAACACATAGTATTCTGTTCTTTACTGGTCATTTTTTTGTGTTCAGGCACCTTCAATTTAATTGAAACAAAAAAAAAAAAGAAAGAAGAACTCTTAGAAATCAGCATTACTAGAGGAAACACTGATTTCTATAAATTCCTTTAGAGCCAATCAGAAAGATTCAGATGGATATTTTGCATTTTTTTCTCACATTGGACCATACAGAGATATGCTAAAATAATTTTAAAAGCAAAGCTCCAGCCTGCCATGAGTGTTATAATACAAAAAATAAAGGAGGGAGTCATTTATCAGCATGCATTATTCTTTGCAAAGCCAGTAATGGTTTTAGAAATGGCTGGTCCCTTTTCATAACATGTTGTGGTGACTTGGGAACAACTCCTGAAACTTTAAGACCTGTAAAAGAATTGCCAGGAGGCACTAATGAAAGGAAGCAAACAATATATCATAGCCATTAGTATTTATTATTTAATAATGTATGAGTTTTATGGCTACAGTATGTGCTTGTAGGGGTTATATACAAGTCTAAGAAGATTAAGAGATGGCAGTCTAATGGTAAATAAAAAACGGAAGCAGAGATTTTACAAAAGACTTCATTCATTACGAATGTGAACAAATGAAAAAAAAAACATCTTCTTCTACAAGCAGAGGAAAATTATGGAATTTGTGCTTGTAATGTCCAGGCTTGTTTACTGTTTTAAGTAGTAATCAAGTTTTATGTGTAAAACTGATAAAGTTAAACTTAAAAAAAAAAAAACACAAAAAAACCCTCCATCATATTATATCTTATGTATCTGTTTGTAATTAACAGAATAAATGCGTACAAATGAGAGAAGACCAAAAGATTCCTGTAAATATGGCAATTGTTGCAATTTTTTGTAAAGCCAAATGATTTTAACACAGTATTAATTATACATGCTGTTAGAGGCATATCATAGTGCAAACTTTAAAGAAGCAAGGTTTTTAGCTGATCTGTTTTCCACCGATGTTTCCATTATTTTGGTGAGAAATCATTTCATCGAATGAAAAAATGCATATTTAATTTTAATGATATCTGAAACAGAGACTTTTTTATTTTTTTAAAAAAGTCTTTGAAACAAATACATAATTATACAAAGTTCTGCAAGGTCCTTATTATATTTGTGTGCAACTGAACATGAAAACTAAATAAGGTGGCTTTCCATACTTTCAAAGTGAGGCATAATAAATCCCTAGTAATGATTATGTCGAATATTCCATTCTGTACAATAAGTGTGGGGTGGGTTTATTTTTTCAATCAACATTATTGCCAATGTTTTTTACATATTTTAAATCACAAAAAATATCAAGAATAACACGTTTGCATTTTTTCAGTGGGAAATACTGCATAGAAATGGAATAGAAGCAATCTGTAGGATTTTTCTTCTATGTGTTTTCCTCTTTATAAACTTTTCTCTGACAATCATCACCATCGTAGCTTAACACCTCACAGTCATTAATATATATATTCCCATAAAAAATGTCACAAGAAAATTTTTTGGCTTTATTTTTGTGAATAAGTGTAAATCACGTGCAGGCTGTATATAGTTTTGGAAGGAGTGGGAACTTTACAATTCCCAGTTTAGATCTATGATTAGGTGATATCACAAATCCATGTCAGAATGAGACTCTCCTTGCTCATCTGTATGGAAATGATTTTAGCTGTAGCTAAAAAGATTCAAAAGACTATATGCAAAATTTGTAATATCATTACGAGGAGAACTTGCTTCTCCAGCAGTGGCCGATGCCTTCACCCAGATGGAGCTGTTGAAGGGAAAGGCTGCAGTGCAGACCTCAGACTGCAGGA
>VYZW01043311.1:46703-61172 GCA_013401315.1 Balaeniceps rex | reverse complement strand
CCCCTCTACTCGGCTCTGGTGAGACCCCACCTGGAGTACTGCGTCCAGCTCTGGAGCCCTCAGCACAAGAAGGACATGGAGCTGTTGGAGCGGGTCCAGAAGAGGGCCACAAAAATGATCCGAGGGCTGGAGCACCTCTCCTACGAGGACAGGCTGAGAGAGTTGGGGCTGTTCAGCCTGGAGAAGAGAAGGCTGCGGGGAGACCTTATTGCGGCCTTTCAGTACTTAAAGGGGGCCTATAGGAAAGATGGGGACAATCTTTTTAGCAAGGCCTGTTGTGACAGGACAAGGGGTAATGGTTTTAAACTAAAGGAGGGTAGATTTAGGCTAGATATAAGGAAGAAATTTTTTACAATGAGGATGGTGAAACACTGGAACAGGTTGCCCAGAGAGGTAGTGGAGGCCCCATCCCTGGAAGTGTTCAAGGTCAGGTTGGACGGGGCTCTGAGCTACCTGATCTAGTTGATGATGTCCCTGCTCACTCTGCAGGGGGGTTGGACTAGATGACCTCTAAAGGTCTCTTCCAACCCAAAGCATTCTATGATTCCATTAATGGGCAAATTATTCCATAACTACCTAGTTGGTTCTTTCACCTTTCTCCAAAACATTTTGAATAGATCACTATAAAGAGACAGGATAGTCTGCTGACCTGAAACAGCATTTTAATTTTATGTTCCCTTTACGTTACAACTACATCCTCCTAAACAAGACACTCCTGTTCTGTATAGATATGTGCTTACTATACTCCTAAGAAAACCCCACTCCAGTTGCAGTATTAATGCAATTAATATTAACTAACCTTGTAAAGAACGTGGTTTAGATGTATCCACAAAGTTTTCCTGATGATCACACGGGTGAAAAATTAGCTGTTGCAAAACAGCAGGACATATCGTAGAGAAGCTTGAATTTGATACATGACTGTTGTTTGGTATCCCATGCAAAGAAAATATTTCCTCAGCAGTCAAGCACTGGAACAAAAAGGGATTTTGCCAACTTAATACATTAATGCAAAACCAAAAAATAAGTCATACACTGAGAAACCCAAGAATTGCAACATGAAAATACTGTAATGCATTTTCAAGGAAGTGTACACAGCATTTGTACACTATGCATGAAAACACTGTGCTTAATGTGAAACAGAAGTGATTCAAAGTATTTTAAGTAAGATAAATCACAAATCAGTGAAACATGTTTTAAATAGACGTGCAAATCTTATGCCTTATGAACCAGGACAGTTAAACCTTATAATATATTTGAAAAAATAGCTTCAGAGTAATCAAAATCTCATATAATTACAAAATAATTACATTTAAGAGCAGACCAGATACAGTTAAAATCTCAGTGACAGAGTATCTCAGGAAATTATTGGTAGTTCAGTGACTGTTTATTGATGTAAGTGACCACTTCTACATTACAATGCTTCTTATTTATCTCCCCAAATTACCTGTTTAAAAATGGTCTAAACGTTAACAGCACTCAACGCTTTTCATTCATTTTATAGCAATAATGGTTAACAGCAAACATTGTTTTGTAAAACCATCCTGTAATCCAATGAGATAAACTCTTACTTGGGATCTTCTTCACTTTGCCTTCAGCACAGGACATAACAGTATCTAGCTGGCCAAGGACAAATGTACTTAGCAGTGCTAAACCAGGCCAGGGGCAGGGCTGGTTGCTCTGTTCATTATTTTCAACCAAAAAGATAAAAGACAAACCATTAAACACCTTAAAATATATATCTACAAAAAATTTGAGTATTTTTATATGAAATGTTCTATACCGCTGAAGTCTTTCATCTAACACTTTCTGTTTATTCACATTCATTATTTCCTACTACGATCAATAAGGAAAGAGTGTTCTTTTTTGGGTGTAAACAAAAGTGATTTGGCTTATTGCTGTACAACACATACGAAGCTTGAGCCTGAAGACAAAAGAAAGTCAAAGGTTTTCCTTCTATACGAGACATCAAGTTAGAGCATAACTCTCCCTGTAGCAAATCTCAGTGTGGCTGCAAAAGTAGAGCACTGGAAGCCTTAGCAAAACAAAACCAAATAAAAACAAAACTCCCTGCTCTTTTCAGTTTTGCTAGCCTTCAGATTCCATAGCACTTCTCCAATAATTCAAGATTATTATTTCTAAAGCAAATTCCTTCTAGAGATAAGCCAAAGCAACTGCAAGTCATTCACTTCAACAGAGCTGCTTCTGCTTCCATTAATAAATATTTCTAATACTGTCCAAAGGTGAAAGGTATGCACACATCATTTGAATGTGACTATTTCTGATTTAGCTTGGAGGAAGAGAACATGCAGGCCAATTCAAGTGACTTCAGCTAAATTACATCCAGGATGTTTCTGTCCTTCCTCTGTAGCAACCCAGTCTAGCAGAGCACTCAAGTACATGCTTGAACCTAAACATAAGTATAAATTTTTTTAAGGCCATGAGACCTTGAGGACTCAAATATATACAAGCAATGTGCATATACTTTCAGCTTTCAATGTCAATGCTAATGTCAAAGTATCACATATAAAATAAATACAGCCTGATAACAGAAAACGTTTTTTTGTTTTAAAGCATGTTGCTCCACTTAATCTCAATGGAAGTAGTACACAGAGAAATCATCACTGAAAATAGAGTCTTTAACAGCTCAATACATGAACCTCTAAGCTTTCTAAACTGGTTACGTGCCTAATCATTTTACCGTTAACTCTGCATTATGGAATAATGCAAAATACATGGCTAATATGTCCAGTGTGAAACAAAGAGAGGATAGTTGTGGTCTATAGAAATAGTTCCTGTATGGTACTTCTTGTATTAGTGGCTCAGAGGGCCATTTCTGGAAGTCTACAGTGAAAAGCCCTTAGAAAAACAAGCCAGTAGGAGCTGAGAATTCATAACATAACTAAGAGAAATCATCTTTACCTATCCCATTCCTAGAAATACAGAATGGATTACTAGTATTTTAAAATACTAATATATTAGTATTAGTATTAGTTCACAAAAACCCAACCCATGTTGCACGTAGAAAAACAGATTATGGAAAGAAAGTAAATCAGACACAGCATGAATTAGTAAACTTGAGACTTGTAACTTTGGCTACATACAAACAAATAAACGAGAAATACCATCGGACGACCTCTTTTATGTGAGGATGAGAAACAGCATTTTATTTAATTACTATTATTATTTTGATCAGGGACCATCCCAGAGGATAATGATTCCTATAAATGATTCATTGTTATAAGTCACCTCATCCTCTCAGTAAACTCCTACATACATCCAAGAGCTAAAAAGCAAGCTTGCATGAGTTCACTGGCATAATTAAAGGATTAATTAAAAGATTAAATCTATTAGAAACCTTGGATTGGAGCAACGTCATGTTTGCACACTGCAAAACTCTGCGTTTATCTTTGGAGGATAAATGCATTAAGACAGCCACACTGCTGTAAAAACATAAGCTATTTATTTTGTAAGACTGAGAGATGATCTCAGCAGAAAGGAAATTTAGCCTCATGGAACAGGGGACTGAGAATGACATCCTGGCTCACCAAGTCTACCGTCATGTGTGTCCCCTGCTGTTCAGTAAGTCTTGTCATAGCGATTAGGTGAGGGGACTAGCTGTAATGTGACTGGCACCCAGTGTTTAATAAATAATTGCAAAAAAGACATGACATAACTGATCGTGTTCCTGAACTGTTAAAAAATCATTTTTAAAATGCTTTCATCAATATTACGGAGGACTTAAATCAGTAGAATTTAGACAATTACAAAGTATTCAGACTTAAAAAAAATTAAACCAACAACTGGGTTATTCAAACAGATGTTTACTTTTCCCCTGGTAAGGCTCTCCCAAAAATGATTGACCAATATGGGATTTTTTTTTTAAGACGGTAAATGAAATAAAGTGATGCCCAACTATCTAGAATCTCTTTACACCAGTATCTTTATAAATGAAAAGCGTATGCCAGCTCACCACATCCCTTGAAGGAAAGGATGGGATAATTGCTCAGACAAAAATGATGCAGAGAGGACCTCTAACTGGAAAATTAACAAAAAATGCTCTAGTAGCAACCATCTTGTAAATGCTTCAGTCCCTTTTCCGATCTTCTGCCATGTTCTTATCTTTGCTCTACCTTTGTTTTATCTGTAGCATTCCACATGTGAAGTACTAAGATACCCAACAGCAACCTGAACTGCAGTTTCTAGATGTTTCCAGATTAAATACTAGCCTAGCCCATACCAGGGCTGAGCAGTGGGTCACGCAGTAGCAACAGCAAAAAAAGAATGCAGTGAATACCTATCTGACCAGCATTTGGGTTTTTTTTTTATTTAGCCTGAGCCTGGATAAGGCAAAATAGAGACATATGATTATGTCTTCCTCAACTTACTTGTAACAAATTAAAGTATCTAATGCTGTGGTGACACCTTTTTGTCAGTTAGCACAGGTAAGAACTGGATGCTAGGAGGTGACCATGCCTTCAATGAGGAGTACTCCATGAAAAAGAGTCAAACCAGCTGAAGCTGCTTGAATGCACTTGTGTGCTTTAGGGATTTCACACACACACTGACAAGTTCAAGGCAGCTGTTCATGCTAGGAGCTGAAAATTGTCCATGAATGCTGAAATTCGCTGAAGATATTTTAGAAATAAGACACTTACATGGTAGAACAAATAAGCCTATTTATCTTCTCATTGGCCAGGCAACATCAGATCATGGTGTTGGATCAAGACCATAAGCCACACCCTGTCAGGCCATTCCCCCTTCCTTCAAAAAGCACAAGTTGTAACTAGTGAAACACTACAAAATAAAACCCAAAATCAAAGCAGATACTAGCCTGGTTCTAGTCTATCTGAAGCACCAAAGTTACTGGGTTTTGACTCATCTTGAGGTGAAAATTAATTCTATCTTATCAGGAATATTAATAAAGATTTTAACTTCATTTTGTCCAAATGTTTTGTTTAAAAATTAAAATACATTATGACACAGTATTCAGGCATAACAGATAGACTGGCATAAATATAGATTTAGAGAAGTCAAAGAAGGAAATTGGAGCATGATTTTAGCACCTACTGATTATGTCAAAGCACAAACTAAAGGTGACGTTAACAAGCCCATTCTTTCCAATGCCCATTTACCTTCCATGTATTTTTGACCACAACTTTTGAGCGTGTAATTTAATCCTCCAGCACACACATGTATGGCTATCATACTACAATGAACCTAATGATAGAAGATCAAGTATAGTTTCATGTTTTTACATCTTGCTAATAATATAATATACAGAGTGAGTAAACATGCCATCATCTATTATACTGAAATTGCTAATTTCATCCCTATTAGTAGGACTAAAACGTGTTGGAATTCCATAGTAAAATGTGAAAAACCAGCAGTGACCAGTATTTGAGTTTGCTCAGTTACTACTTATTTCTCTGACAGGAAGTCTTAGCTTATATATTAAGGAAAGGTGATAACAGAAAAATTGAAGAGCAAAGAAAATATAAACACAAAATAAAGAGAACTATAAAAGTGCATGATGAAAGGAAAAAAAGAGACCAAAAACATAAGGAAACGGAGACAGTTCAATCAAAAATTCCAAAACAGTACTCAAAAAATTTGTCTTCTTTTCTGTGTTTTACAGGAAAAAAAAATAGCGTCTTCAAGGACATCATAGGACATAAGCTACCATAAATGCCTACATGAGTATACATTCACACATCATCGTCAACAAATTAAATCATTTTTTCTTCTCCCTTATCTTTTCAAGTCAACCTGGTATCAAAGGAAAATAGAAATCAAGCATCTATCTTCTTCTGGCTTATACATCCAAACTCTTTCAATCTTTAAGAAAATGGATCAGCTTCTGGTGGATCTTCTTTCGTGAGATTAATAGGCTTACCAAAATTGTTATGATTGAAACATTAAAACTAAACACTAATACTGGGATAAAACTAAGAGAGACTGTTCCTTCCTACCAGTTTTTGAAGTGCTGTACCACCTGTGCCTTACAGATCAGCTCTCTACTAAAAATTACTTCAGGCTTGGATGAGGGACTCTGATAGAGCAGGGGTGTGTTATCTTTATTGGAAGAAAGGCCTGGGAGTCATCCCACTAGCTCTGGACACTGAAGTTAAGAACTGAAAGTCTAAGATAAAGCTTGTTTCCTCCTACAGTCAGATATTTATGCAGCCTGAATGGATTCAGCCTACCTGAGAAAGACCTGAATCACTCTCCAGAGGTATTTACTTTCCTCCATAGAGATTCGGTAAAGATTAGGTCTCTGATGCCTTCCAACACACAAAGTTAGATTAGGCCACTTTATGTCTTCTGTCATAACCAGTAGATACTCTAAATTATCAACTTGTAAGCACAAAGAGTCACAGTGTTTAAAAATGATCACGTATGATTTACTTAGTATGAGTATGCATTTGCATGCACCACCTGCCCAAAGTCACTGACATACCCAACATCTATGAGGGATCAAAAGCCTGGAGGTAAAATGCACTTGCTTAAATGGTACTAGCTGATGGAACAGCCGTAAGGCCCATTGTAAGAAAGAATACAAGTAACTCAGGAAAAAAGTATACACATTTCAGTATGGTACCCTAGATATTATTCAAAATGGACACAGCTACAATAGGCCTGTAAAAAAATTTGTTTCAGTTAAACTTCAAATGACTTAGGAGGAACATGCATTTACAGTAATAAGAAAGAGGTTTACTTTTTTCTTTTTTTTTTTCTTCTCTGTATTTTTCTTTTTTTTTTTTCCCCTCTGTAGGCTGTGCCAAAGCCTGTGTACGAGGGCTACGTGCTTTTGCAGAGGGAAAACCTGAAGGACTGAAGAATCTACTCATTTCTATGCCCTTTTAAAGAAAGCTCCTTTTCATAGCCATATTCAACACTGCAAACTTGTATTTAGTGTGTGTGGCTGGGAATGTTTATGTTTTTAATACACTGTGTCGGAACAGTGTTCAATTTGTGAGATTTGAAAGCAGTGACTCTGGCAAATATTGCCATGCTTATACTGAATACTACATTGATTTCAGTGGCATTAACTCCCAAGTAAACTTTTGGTAAGGGTGAAGACATCAGAATTGCACCCTTTCTAAAATGAAGGGAGCTTATCCAAGGTTTGTCTCATTCACAGAACAAGCAAAAGAGCTACTACTCCAAATGTAAAAAAAATTTCTCAAGGTCCCTAGAACCATGCCTCTTCTGTTTCTTAGGCAGGTGAACCATATAGTCATCCCTGCTTTCCTTTCATTTTCGTGACTTAGTGTCCCTGATTCTTGAGCATAAGGAAATCTCCACCAGCCTCAAGATTCCCTTTCAAAGAAACAAACTTAGTCTAGGACACTACAGAGATAGGAAATTACACAGACTTTAAAAGTAACAACGAGGTCTGAGTTTTGTATGGAGACGCTAAACAGAGTAAAATATTTTCATGGTTCAACGCTGCGCCAGGGAAGGTTTAGACTGGAGATTAGAAAGCGTTTCTTTACCGAGAGGGTGGTCAGACACTGGAACAGGCTTCCTAGAGGGTCAATACCCCAAGTCTGTCAGTGTTTAAGAGGCATTTGGACAATGCCCTTAATGACATGCTTTAACTTTTGGTCAGCCCTGAATTGGTCAGGCAGTTGGACTAGATGATCATTGTAGGTCCCTTCCAACTGAAATAGTCTATTCTATTCTATGAAAAGTAGTATTCCAATGATACTTAGTCAGTAAATGAAACATAATTTTAAATAGCTTTTAGTAGATGAATTGATGGGTATACATTTTGCCCTCAACTTATAAGAAAGACGTGAAAATTTCTGAAAAAGTTTCTTTACACAAGTAGGGGTGTCTATAATCAAGTTTGTGCTATCCCATAACAATTGTATTTTAACAAGTCCTGAAGATTTACTTATACAACTCTCGGGGGGAAACACTACCTGATTCTCATACACTTTTTGCTGTTGTCCAGATGCTATTTACCCAGGAAAAGGGCCAGTTTCAGAGGTGAGCAATGAAGAGGTAGAGCTAACCCCACAGGCAGCCCCGCACTGCAGCACACAGCAGCTCACCGATGGATGGCAGTTTCTCCCCTGCCGCAAGCCGGTCTCAGCAGTGGACCGGTACCTTTGCCCAACACCCGGGCCCAGCGCCTCAGGAGACCTTTGCTCCCTCCCCACTTCGACATGAGGAAACACGACGGCGCCGAGATTTAAGAAACTACGGAGCTGCCCGCCCGGCTCCGCGCCCTTGCTCCTGGACGTGCGTTTCCAGCCCAGCCCTCACCGCCGCCGCGGAGCCAAAGCGGCACCCGGACAAACCCGGCTCCCGCCGCCACCGCGACGGGTGCCCCGCGGTACCTGGTTGTGGTGCAGGTGTGTCAGCGGCAGCACCGCGCCCAGGGCCGGCGCGGCACCCAGCTGGTGCAGCAGCGCCGAGAGCTGCCCAGCCGACAGGCTGTGGTTGGCGCCGAAGACGCGCAGCACATCGTCGGCGAAGGTGGAGGCGGCCGGGGCGGCCCGCACCGCTGCTGCCGCGTGTGGGAACATCTCCAGCCCCGCGGGACGCGGCGAGTGTCACTGAGCGCGCAGCACAGCGCAGCCCCTCCGTGCCGCTCTGGCTGCCGCTGCCCACGCTGCCGGGGCTGTGCGGGGCGGGAGCGGCGCCCGCCCGCCTCGGCCCCTCCCCGGGGGGCGTAGCGGGGAGGGAGACGGGGAGGGTGGGCGGATGTGGGCCTCCCCGTAACCGTGTATCACGACGGTCGGGTGGCGCGGCGCTGGCCGGAGGTGGCCCCACGCGCGGGCAAAGGGGGACGCTGCAAAATCCCTGGTCGCTGCCAGCCCTGGCCCCGGGGCCAAGAGTCACAAAACCATCAGACACGTCCACGGAGGGGAACGGCCTTTCCTGAACTGGCCCAAGTGCTGAGCTCAGCCTGCCCGCCTTCCCCTATCTGCCGTGCCCTCCCCCCTTGCCCGGGCCCCACACCCCCCTGCCACGACCCACGAAACGCCAGATGGGATAGTCGAGGCCAAGGTCCAGGTCCAGGCCCAGGCCCCGGCCAGGTGCACAGGCACGTACGGCCCCGCTGTACACACCTCGCCAACAGTACCTCCGCAGTCCAGGCGCCTGGACCTTGGAATAAGCCGTTCGGTTGGCAGCCGGTTAGGCAACTCGCTTCTCTCAGACCCACTCCCTCCCACAGGTTGAGACATGGATTTTTGTCTAGTCTACCTTCTCAGGAAGGTTTAATACACACAAAAAAAGCATGTGATATCACGCATCCTTTTTAACAGGGGAAATTGTGACTGGTCACAGGTATATTCCTGGGGGCTGTCACTCCAGTGGTTTAGATAAAAATCCCCAGGACAGCAGCCATGTAGTAGCAGCTCTGGCCCAGGAGAGATCTGTACCATAAACAAGTTATTCTGTAACTGCCTGTTACAGAATTTCTTGTATATCCCTGTAGTGGACAGATATAGCATATTTTTTAAATGATATATTTTTTAAACAGATTCGTATTTAGACCTCTGGGGAACTGTGCTGAACTACATGAGCTGAGACACTGTCCCTGATTCAAAATTTTCTGAAACCAGAATTTTGCACTGTGTGTGCCAAGCAGCCTGGGTAACTGTGCTATGAAGGAGGCGTGGTTAAAGATACTTCAAAAGCAGTGAAACTCATTTGGATAAATTCTTCATAAACAACTCCCATACCACAATGCACAAAGCATCTAGCAGAAAAAAAAAGCCAGCAGCATAATCCACTACCCGGGGGAAAAAAAAAATTCTAGAGAGCACTACAATCATATGAATTCTACTATTAGAAAACCTAAATGTTACTCTTTCTGAATTAGAGCCTGAATAGCTAAGATACTTTCATGCTTCCCTCATACTTGGTTGGTGGCAGCTAAAACAGCCCGGGCACAATTTAGCTGCAGGTTGTTCCAAATGATGGTCCCCATCTGCACTGGTTACACCACCAGCCATGGCTGAAGATACTCCACCCTACCCACATCTCTATTTATGTGTGCATTTTGGGTCTCTTCCATAGAAATCAACACAAGATTTCCTTTGCTGCTAAGGGAATCATAACATTCTTCTTTAGGCAGCAGCTATGACAGTAGCAGAACTGGCACCTCCTGTACTTTCTTCTTCAGTGTGTCTGTTTCTAAACACAGCTCTACTAACAGTTCCTTATTGAAGGCATTCTGAAGTTTTAAAAAGTCTATATTTGAAAAGTGCCTTGTGACCAGTAGATAAATTGGAAACAACTGCAAACTGGTTAAAACAGGTAAATCAAAACAGGTTGCTGGTTGCATCAAAAAGATTTGTCAGTGCTCTGTTGTGCAGGGCCAAAGGGCTAATCTCAGAATGGATTATTTTAAGACTTCCTTTTCATCAGTAACAGAAATATAAAGGATTATTTAAATTAGTGTAATTAAACAAACTCATATTTGCATTAGTTCTTAGACCCATATTTGCATAATGCTGAAAAGTTCAAGGAATTCCAGGATAATTCCATTAAGAATTATTCTCTGTTGCCAATCCCCTGCAGAATGAAAATCCTGCTCTATTTCTGAGACACAGCCAAAATTTTTCCTCAAGGAGTGATGCATTCATAGTGCTCTAGTTTAAAAGAAATAAAAAGTTTCTAAACTGAGTGTTACCGAAAAAGACTGCAAGAGCTAAAAGGGCATACTAACAGTAAGACCAGCGGTCATGTACCTTTCAAACTGTATAAATAGCACTTGAAGGACTGCTCCAGATTTTGTGTATATTCTTGTGATGTACAGACCCAATCAGAAAGTCTGATCTTTGTCCGTGTCAAATCTGATAAAGCTGAGCCAAATACTAACAGAGCCAAATTCTCTTTCTCAAACTGAAAGAACAATCTGTTTGTACCCTGTAAACCAAGCATTTCCCAACAGTACTTCATGGTCCTGATTTACTATGGTTTTGTTTCCTGCTTTTGTTACACCTGTGCAATGTTACTGTCAACATTTAAACCACCACAAGGTGCCAGCGCACCAGATGGTGACTGGCAGTGGGCAAGACCACACATAATCAGCTTCTCCAATCTTCTGAAGGGCCAAATCATCTCTGAAATGGGTTTCTCTTAGGGAATGCAGTGAAGCTGTAGCTAATTACATCAAAGCTAGCATGATTTGTCATTGTATGTGTTACTTACTTATCTCAAAGTCAAAAGAACCCTCTCTGTTTATTGTCATTCAAACCAATTGAAATAAACCTATTGAAAATAGCAATTGTATTACAATTCTGTCATTTGGCAGGTAAAATAGACACACTCATCCCTTGTATTAACATTTGCACCCTTTTTCTCTCAACTCCTAGTTGGATTAACTACTTAAATAGGATTAAAAAATGATATCCTGTAACTAAACACCCTTGAATGAAATGACACATAGCAATGGATATTTCTAAGGGAAGTATCTAGGTAGATACATAAAAACATTGGACTGACACCTTTTTTCACGTATTATCCCTAAGTAATTCTATTCACTGTGGTAAGTGAATTCCCAGCAGTTCTATTTGTTCATTTTTAACTTGGCCAGGCAGACTCAAACACGCACAGCCACTATATTTTAACTTCCAGAGCCTCACAGTCAAATAAACTACAGATCAATAGCATGCTAAGATAGATACTCAGTTTTCAATATTGCCAGCTCAGAAATCTTGCAGTTTTCCTCAATTCTGTGTACTGAAAGGGAATTCAGGGATTAGAGCTCTAGGAACACAGTCAAAGGGTACTGTGAAGACTGAAAACGACAGAAGCCAAATAAAAACCATACTGTTTGGCTTAAGAATCTTCAGATAAAATAGCCTGAATCTCATCAATCTGCAGATCTTGACTCATTTTTGAAAGCTTGGGTTCATAGAACGGCACTAGAAATATATCCTTACATATCATAGTAGAAAAGTTTCTGAAATTACAGAATTGACAGGAATCTTAAGGCACATTGGCCAAAATACCTCATATTGGTACAGTAAAACATTCAAAGGGAAAAGTGGGATCTCAAGTTTTACAAAAGAGTCTGACTCTGTAATTTTAATAGTTTAATAGTGAATTACAAGTGCTAGGGGCATGACATGGACCTCAAAGTATGAGAGGTATAATGGTATTGCTATAGTAAATCAATCATAACTTGCTTCTTTTCCGAGGCTGCACTATCAGTACCATTTGCGTATTGTTTACTATCCCGAGAAGATTGGCTCACGCAAAAGGTTAACATTATGCAATAGATTTCACCCAGCAAGAGGTATTACTCGTTCTACAACCCTCCACTAGCCAGTTCACTAGCTCTCTCTCTGTGAAACTGTAAAATACCCTGTTTCTGATAAGAAATGTGATCCATTTGCTCCTTAAGACTAAATATTGTTCAAGCAAGGATCTTTAAAAACAAAATCTCTATAATAAAATAATCAGATTAAAATCTTCACTGCTTACATTTTCAAATACTAGTATACAGAGATATTTAAGGATCTTCAACCACAACAACAATAAGAGTTCTCTCTAATGGAGATAAGCAGATGAAATTATCTTCAGTTCATAGCTGCTCATCAGAAAACTAAGCTTAACAAAATTCCACTGACACTTTAGAAATATTATCTGTCCCCACCTTGTTAGCGTAGGGTCAAGACTATTTAGATCATACTTCTAGTGTCAAAGCTTAAAGTTGTTTTGACTCTGAAGTTTTGGCCTAGGGGTATCTCTAATTTTCAGTTGGTAAACAGGCTTCTAACTTACAAATCCAGTAGCTATTGGGCTACAGCTTTGGATGGTATGAAGTGAGCTAGTACCTGGAGAGCTGAGCCAGCCTACAGCAGCTGTGGGCCATGACTCAAAGTACCCAAGATAGGTGTGCAGAGAGACAGGAAGTAATAAACTTTCTTAAAAGAGAGCAGTATTCACCGTGAAGACAAATACTGCTCGCATTGCCTTGCATTGCTCAAATAATCTTTACCGGAAGAGTAGTCTTCTGGGAAACATACAAGTCTCTTGTAATTTTGAAAAAAAATGAGTTTTTTAAAAAAGCAAAAAGACACTACATATTCTTATCAGTAAAACTTCATTTTGTAAGAAAAGAGAAGTTCAGAAGTTTGGAGTTCTTTTTCAAGGTAGCCTTATTTTGAACTGTAGCATTATAAAAAAGAATTTTTACATTTACAAATTCAAAGTGAAACATTTCAGCTGTTCTCCCCAAGTCTTCCAAACACACTTTGAAATTTAAATTTTCTATTGTTCTAAAAGTAGATCAAAACCAACTTAAAGTCTCAAAACCATTGATGAAACAATTCATGTTTTGTAGGAACATGCCTAGTAGTGACCTCTTACCTGGTGATGACCTTTAAATCCACAGGAGGATCCCAGGAGAGGGTCAGTACATGACTGAAAGCTACAAACCCAGATTATATTGACATATCTACACTGAATTGTATGTATCTAAAGAACAAGGGTTACCACAGAAAAAAGGAGAAGCAGTCATATGTCAATATTAGTATGATTAGATAAGCAGAGTAGTGTCAGCAGGATGTCTGAGACACAACATGCTGGCATTCTGTTTTACAGGCTGGATTCTGCAGGGATCAAGATGAACCCTGTGAGAGAGCAATGCTAAACCAGCTGCAGGAGTCATTTAGGTTTTTTCCTCATAATCCACTGGTGTGAAAAAGCAAGAAGAGTTTCTGGGGAGTGACCAGAACAGCCTTACCAGCTCCGATTACACGATCTGGGAAGAAAACAAGTTCTGGATGCTTTTCTAGATCAATGGCCTTCAATACATCAGTCCCTTTGTTTCTTGGAAATACAGCTGCTAAACATACTTGAATAAGTGAATTCTTTCTGAAAACATGAAAACTCAGCTCTGAGTTTGCAAATCATGTCAGTATGCTTAGCACATCTCCAAAACAGGTGCTGTACAGGCCCCTGGGACTGGCAAATGTGCATAGAACCCAGCTTAATTTTTCAACAACTACTAATATGAGAGATGAGAGAAAAGGTGCTCTAAGATAGAAGACATCTTACTTCAGAGGAAAACCACAGTTGCGGCTAACAGTTTCCTAGTTTGGGATGCAGTGAGTTACCATATAGAATCAGGCCCTATCTGCATTCAGTCACTTCTCTTCTACACACTTACTCAACACGGAAATTTTAAAAGTTCTAATTAACAGACAGTACTCCAAGTCTGTATGAATTCTTAAGTACTGTCACCATTCCAAGTTTAAATTCAGGATATACTTAAAACTGTGGTGCTTTAATCTATTAAAATAATTTCCCCCAAATGACAAAGTTTTTGAATTTGAGACATGGCTCTCAGTCAAATATTAGTCCAGTCATTCTGGGGATATTACTTGAACACAGAAAGCATCTCAGTTTTAACTCCATCCTGAATGTATTTTCGTGTCTAACTGCAGATATCTGCAAGTAACGAAGTGTGTTAATGTGATTTCAAAGATAGGGCCT
>VYZW01043311.1:25063-46116 GCA_013401315.1 Balaeniceps rex | reverse complement strand
TGCAAGTAACGAAGTGTGTTAATGTGATTTCAAAGATATTTTGTATCATCCTGTTGCAAGACCAGCAGCATTATCACAATGGAGCACCAGCATTGCAAGCAGTTCATGACAGCTTTTGAACTCTTTGTGCTTTCATGAATTGGTTACAAATATTTACAGCCTAGATTAATATTCAAACTCTGCCTGGCAAGAAAACAGGTTTTGTTTTGTTGAAAAGTATTAGAAAATAGATTTTCTAAAACGATCACAACTCATAATTATACGGTAGAATACAGCCACAAGATGTCTTTGAGGCTAGATAAGAACTAAACAGGATTGAAATAGAATTGAATATTCATATTGATAATCAAACCACTCAGGTTCATCAGACAGGACTTCATAAAATGAAAGAGGAAAGGGTATGAACCCTTACATATAGCTAACGGTTAGGTATGAGTTGCCTACATACAACCTTACGAAGTTTGGATTTCATACACGCCAAGGTGAAGCTTCTAATACCATACACAGAAGCAGCACACTAGATCAACCAAAGGCAGTTCCTATTTAATCTCGAGGTTATTCAAATCAGAAGCATTACATGTATGAATTATTATGGACTTAGTTCTCACAACAGCGGAACCCATCTCCATGCTTATTTCACTAAATATGAGTGTGCATACACACAAACAAGAGAGGTATTCAGAATATTCTACCGCTAAATAATTTATAGGAAAATCTTTAACATACGCAGCCAGAAGTACAAGGATACCCACAGGCTGTGCACAGCGCTTGAAACCTAGTGTCTGAAGTATCTAGTAAAGAAAGAAGAAAAGAAGATTATATTCAGTGTTATTGTAAATAGAATTTGCAAATTTTTTAAAAGTTATCTTAGGAATCTGAAAGCTATTAGTAACTTAGGTACTTCAAGTATTTTTAGAATGCTTGTCCCTTAAAGGAAAATATACACAATTCAGTGAAACAAAGAGCTCTTGCTGTTTTCAATGTCTTGTACATTTTCACAAAAGGCATGTATACATCCGACTTCAGGGATTTAATTGAACTGATGATGCTTGTGCGCTAAAAGTCAGTGGAATGGAATAAGCCCTGCCAAAGGGTAACACTGACACTAGAGGTCTTCCTTCAGCAATTAGAGCAGAAGCACCGAACAAATACCTGTTTCAGTTATATGTGTAAATCAATAAATAGATTCAACTTATGTTGAATGTTCTAGAATTTATGGGGAAAAAAGCCCCTCTGTGAGGGTTCCTCACGTGCAGAAGAAAATGATACTTCCAGTAGCAAGCAGCTGTTCGTCAATGTTCATTCACTGGTTTCTCCTTTCTCTGCCCAACAAATTTTTTAGTCAAGCTGAATACTTCAGCATCCACCCTTCCCACAGTGCCCTCTTTTCCAAGATACATCCCTCTGTTGAGAGGATATACAAAATTCATATATTCCCTTGGCATTCTCACTTATGAATAGAGGAAAGTTGTGTATATGCACAGTGGCATTTCAGTATTATTTGACATGTCTAAAACAGCCTTTGGCAGTATGAAGTATAAGTATAAATTTGAACCTTCGCTCACTGGTACTCAAAGTGCCAAAATGTTAATGAAACAGTTATTTCTGACAAGCAGGTATTTACTGTATATCTATCTAGATGGTGGTGGTGATTTTCAGATTTGAATGCTTACTGTTTATGTAAGAATTTCTAATGCCATTTGTAACTTCATCATGGCACACCTGTTTTAAGAGTTTTATTTAGTGCTGGAGTTGGACATTACAGTGTGGGGCAGGGGGCAGGAAAACCATTTGTAAGTGACAGCAGATGCTTTTCCAAGTCAACTATTTTTGCTTTAAAATCTTGTACTCTCATTCAGGCCTAATGCCATTAAGCCTAGCTTACTGAGGTAGGAGTACTGCCAGCTCTGCTGAGTAGTCTTTATACACAACGTGTACAGAAGGCCAAGGCTTCTGTACCAGAGCATTGATGTTAAAGGAGTCATGAATTTACAGAACCAGAAAGGTTCTATGACTAAAAAAAAAAAAAAGCTTTAAAAAAGAAAAGGTTTTGGAAGCTGTATGTTAACTTATCATCAGGTCAGAATACTAAAAACCCTCCACAGAACCATTGCCTTTGTTTACTACAACTCAAACATGGAAATAAGCGACTCAAACCTTAAAAAATTTAAAAAAAAGTGAGGGGAAAAAAAAAACACCCAAACAAAAACCACCACAACCTTCCAAAGTATTTACTACCAGTTGTGGAATAGAAAGTGTTAAAATGGCTAAAGGATAACACAGTACAAACATTTGGCAGAGAATACCTCCTGAACAAGTTACAGCCTTAAAAAAAAAAAAAGGCTCAAGGATTTGCAACTGTGGGTCACATGAAAAAATTCACAAAAGAAATCAGACAACTAGTTCAATAACATTAACTTAGGGAAGCTGACTGCAGAAGTGTTTGATAATTTTACAGCTCAATTCACACATTGGTTTCTTATCATCCTAACCCTGAAATGCTGTAGAGGATTTATAGTCCATGAACACTTTTAAAGGTCTTTGAAGGCTAAATACATTATGTTAAGTCCTTTGAGTCAATTTATGCTCTTCTGGTATAAATCAGAGTAGAATCTCTCTGGTAAAGCAAAACAGAGGACGAATTAGAATCACGATTTACAAGTCAAAAATTAAGAGAGTCCCACAGTCTCTATTTGCTTTGCCTGCAAAAAGTGTCCTCTCAAGCAAGCCCAGCAGGGAGAAAAGAAACATAAGAGTTCAGGTCAGCTTGCTCCCCATTTTTGTGAGCTTGTGAGGCAAATGTGTGGACACAGCGTTTCCAAGCTCTAGGCTGCAGAAACAGACAATAAATCGCTATAACTGAGGAAATAGCTTCTCTATATCCACCTGTATAGCTGTCAAAGTACACCAACATGAACAGATTATAAAATTATTCAAAATTATTCAAAAATAATTCTTATTTTTGGCACACAAATATGGGAAGAACTGAAAAATTTGTGAGCAAATGTTAATAGCTGTAAGAGAACCAATTAAAAAAAACAAATGGCCTTAAGCAACTGCCCTAGAAATGGTTCATTTTGGGGGTGGGTATAGACCACCACATGATAGAAGAGCACAGTACAAACAGTGAGAAAGCTTCAAAAGTAAACAATTATCAGTCTACTGCTCAACACCACATAGTTGTTGAAATTCCTAACATAGTTGCTGGCAGTTAATTATGATTCTTTAGGAAAGAAAGATTCACCACCTAATCCCTGTAAGTAAATACGGTTTCAGTCCTCACTAAACGGCAACCAAAGCAATAGTTTAATAGCAATAGGCACCTCAAGTGTGACCTTCAACTGAGAATCTCAAGAACATTGAGTTTAACGAGTTCATCTTCCCAAAACCTGTAGGTGAAGGAAATGCTACATTAGTTTTTACAGATTGGGAAACTTAAAAATAGTGAAGTTCAATGATTTAAATACAAACAAGTGCATGGAATCCACTTTTTAAACTCCTACTGCACACCACCCCTCTTGTACAAACACTATTCAACATGGGCAAGGCTGTGTATAGGATTAAATTCCTGAACAAGAGAAGGGGTGAGCTCAAAATTTGTGAGGCATGCTAAGCACTTTACCAAGACTTTTTTTTTTTTTTTTTTAATAAATTCACCTCAGAGCACAGAATACCCTGTTATTTAAGGACATGCTGTAATTTCGTTGCTTGGGAGCGAGGAAGCAAAGTTAAACATTGGTTCACAATAACGTGGGAGAAGCACTAGTATCTCCTATTTCTAGCAACACATTACTTAACTGTGGTAAGAGATGACCCTCCCTAACTGTTCCAAACTTTTAGCTGATCTCTTTTGTAGGGAAAGCATTCATCACTAACACCTGTGAGATACATGACAGGCAAAGGATTTCATGTGTGACAAAGCTGCCACGTCACTGAAATATCTGTCATCAGGTCAGGTGGCAACTGCCCAGAGGCCAGACATGTTTTCTTCCAAAGATCAGCTGAAGCAGAGCGTTAAAACATGATGTTTGGATTTCACAGCATAGAAGGAACAGGAAGGGAAGGATTTGGAAAGCATCAAATAACTATTTGGGGGGCAGGGAAGGGGGTGTTGAATCTGTAACTACGTTGCAAGAGGAATCCAGAATTAAATAATGGATCTCAAATGTGGTCCCACTTTTTTTTTTTTCATGTTTCTGTCATTTCCAACATACTTATCACAGTAAGAAACATAATGATACCAATTCCTGACTTAACCACTCAGATGGTGTTTGAGAAATCTGAAATGATCTCACACAGACTGGTAATATCAGAAGCTGTCAGAAACAGAAGTGTTTAAGAGTGTGAAAACAGCCAACTTGTTCCTACAGTGCCCATTACAGATATCAGCTCAGGGCTAGTAAGCTCAGCATCACGTACTGTCTTATTCTGCTCAGATGTACAGAGACCATTATTAAGAGCAGATTCATTTCTTTGTATTGGTATACCTTCTAGCACGTTCATGTTCTAAATTTTTAGAGAATTTGAACAGTATTGCTAAAGTATCCCACATTACATCATAAAAGACCCAAGAACACACACAAGTTTTGTACTGTAAAATTACCAGTTCTGTGACATTTTAGGAATTTCCAAGGCCTAAACCCTTAAAGTGCCATGCAACGTCACACATGCTTCACTCTCTAAGAGTATTTTACTGGCATTTTAACGTCCTAGGTTTTTTTCACTAAGAAGTGTTTAAGGTTTTTGTTGTGATGGAAAATAATGCTTGAATTATAGATCAGTTATTAAACGTACAACACATTCCAAATGGATCTGCTTATATCTATCTAGGTGACTGAAAGTAACATAAATAAAATTCAGATAATTTAATGATGAGTATACATACCTTTGTTTACAGAGAAGAGATTCTGTCACAGTGTCAGCTAGTAAATATTCTGACTATGTACTTAAATACTTGCATCTCAATACTTCCATCTTCTCAGACACACTATTTTCCTTACTGTTTATAAAGCAAACCATTCCCCTCTCTGTTCACTTGAGTTGGTAGTACGTAATACGAGAGTGTTTGAAATTCGAACAAAACCTCCTTGTCCTGAGAGTACAAGGGGCGGAGGAAGATGCAGCTAGAGCAATAGGTTGTTCTTAGTGCCTTACGCCACCCCCTTTGACAAAAGCCAAAGGACAGGACACTAAAGAGGGCATTCAAGGGCAGCTACTCCTGGGTCACTTGTCTCCAGCTCCTTCTCCATACTTTGTTATGGAGTTTTCTGGTGAGTGGACTGAAAGTTGAAAGTTATTTCATTGTTTGTATTTTTTATAAATAAGATTAGACTTCTGATGGCTAGATTAGATTAGACTAATAAAACTAATAAGATTAGACTTGATGGCTACTACAAATACAGAAAAGAGGTGTTAGCCTTATGATGAAAAATGCAATGATTAACACCCATTCACATGCAATGGTAACTTTAGTGTCGCCAGGCAAAGGTTGTACATATACACAACTTCTCTTTTGGTCTTTTTAATGAAGCAATAGGATTTGACTCCTTGATTATGAAATATCTGATGGTCCTCATACACAAACTGGAAGCAGATAGGGGTTGATCATAATGCTAAATTGGAGAAGGAGAAAATCTTCATCTCCTGCTACAAGATTCAAGGAATAAATAACTTTATATTAACTGTGAAGTTATTCCCATATTCCAGTATGTAAAAACAACTGTCAACACTCAAGAAAGACTGTGTTAAACAACTGAAACACTTCCAAATGATTTATCCAAAATAAACTTCCATCAGAAAACTACCATGAATGCTTACTCATCTTAGCTCTTAAAAATGAGCAATTGCTCTGGTTTTAAAGCCATTTCACATTCTTGTATTGAAACTTCAGATTTTACATTATTTTCATTTACTATCACTAACTACTACTGTGTTTAATACTGAACAGATGAAGGCTTTGCCTCACTAAAACCAAAGAAAAACTCCTCCCATCGTAAGAAGAGCCAGGATTTTGTAGCTCATCTTATAGCAAAAGGACTGGACAAGGATGGGGCACTTTCTCTCTCTCTCTTCTCTTTAATTTGTAAGGAGTAATAAAATTGTTTAGAAAACAAAGCAACAGAGCTGCAGTGTCAGGCCTAAATCAGTTTCATCATTTCTAGGAGATGCACAGAGACAGCAGGCAGGCATGGAAACGGACAACAGAACGGTCATAGATGGCTCTTAGAAGACAAAGGGACAGAGAGGAAAGTCAGGGACGTACATCAAAAAAAGATCTGATAAACAAGTGTGCTGCTGAGCAGGGAACTGGAATCACCCTGAGAAAGTCAATGTGGTGTTACCTTAAATAGTGTTCTCACTTGCTCCCTAGCAAGTTGTACAAAATCAAACACATTTCATGCAGTAATGGCTCATGACTATATTGCATTTTTTGTTTTAATCTACATGACACTTATTTGCTTTTTTACAGCATTACCTTTTAGTCCCCTTACAGCAAACCCATGGTATCAGAGAATACATGGCACAGCTCCTGCCAAGAGGAGGAGATTCACAGCTGTCCTCTTGGCCTTCCCCCACCCCTGAATCCCAGCACCCTGCTGATCAACAGCAAGGGTCGCGCCCGTGCCATTTGTTCTGCTCTGACAGGTGCTGGCGTTTGGCAGCATTCCCAGCGAGCAGACAGTTGCAGAGATATGAAGACTTGGCTGCAAGTCAGAAAGCCAAGCTCATGGAAAGCATAGAAGGATCCAGAGAATGCAAAGGTGTTAAACCCCTTCTGGCCTGGAACAGCCAAAGGCTGCTCTAAACTATGCTGACTGCCAGCAGTTGCAGGCACTTTTACAGAAGCTGGAACACCAACAAGAAAAAATCATTTGAAATGAAGCACAGCCAAATATTTACCAAAAAACCTAGAGGATGCCTCTTAGCTCTTCATTAGCTTCCAGCTCATGACACACTAAATTATTTGAGCTGCACAAATCATGCTGTCTGGATTAGTTGCTTGAAGGAATACAATACACCTACAGTCTTTTCTCTCAATGAAGTCTAGCCCATCCGTCCTCCAACATCAGACACCAGCCCTTCACTTTCTTCTGGAATTGCAAGGGCTGTTTTGCTTCTATTATTTAACAGCTGTGACTCTACAGTTTTAGTGCTATGCCAACAGGTAGGACTCCCTTGAAGCTGCTACTGACACTAAAGACAATCCACTTGCATGACTGAGCTTGCTTTCAATTCACCGTGTTTAAATGCTGAGGATCCCATGTGTAAGCAGCACCCAGAGCAGCAGGGCAAGTTATTTCTCCTTCTCCTTCCCTCTCCCTGCTCACACATTTCCAGAATATCAGCATAAGAGCGGTCCTCAGTTAGTGAGTTTGGGCTAAACTTAGGCAAGAAAGGATAGTTATCAATTTGTATCACTTTGTACCTCAGCTTACTAAACTAATGTTCTTGATTACACATAAGCAGCGATGCTCAAAGCATGGTTACCATAATCAGGGAGAGAGGCTGTGAAAAGTTACTTCATGTCTTCTCAGCCACCTTTATCTACTTTTAGCACATCACCTTCCCCTGGACTGATGTTATTGCTGCTTATTTACCTTACACTAAACAAAGAGTTATATTATCAGGAGACCTATGGATGTAGCCTACCAAACCATAGACAGATTGATTCTCCATAAAAATGTGTTTAAAATTCCGTCTTAAAAAAACATGATGCTGTCATCCTACCTCAAGTTGCAGTTTTGTCTGTTTGGGCTGGGCTTTGCCATAGAAAATGGGCATCGTAGAGAAGCGGCACAGTGTTGTCAGGAAAAGCACTGTATGCTGCTTCGGTCAGAACCACACTAGATTATTTGCAGCTACTTGAATATTCCAAGAAGATTCATCAAAGCAGAAGGACTTTGCCCTTCTAACTAAGACACACAGATTAACATGGATACTTTTATTCCAAAATTGTACATGCAGCTTGCACAAATATAAAAACTACACAAGGTTTAGGACAGTATAAACATGAGACTTGTTGACTGGGACAACCTGAGACTCCATATGGTAGTCTTAAGTTACTTTAGAGCCATAGAAGTGCATATGGGGCAGAACTGTAAAAGAAATCAGGGTAAATATAGACAGATTGCTATGATTTGTAATATTTGTCCTTAGCTATGCAAAGTAAAGTCACAACTTACAACAATCATGTAGGCCTTTTATCAACGGAGATAATATTTGCTGTATCTTCAAGTCAGAGTTTGTCAAACACTGATAGACTCATTCATAAGATTTAATATTTCTTATGGAAGTAAATGAAGAAAGTCTGTCACTACAGTGAAAAGATAAAGTATATCCTGGCAAAGCTGTTCTTTTTTATAGCATAGACACCACATGCTGGTTCATCTTTTTTTTAATACACTAAAAACAGTTATTCAACACTTGCTGGGCAAAAAGCTAATATATCTCATTTACGCTGGGGTTAGACATGGCACAGTTTCTAATCCACAGAAAGCTGTCCTTAATTAGAGAGTAACCATGCTGTAAAGTTAGATTAGAATCCAGGATTTGAAAGTCTCCAAATGTAAGCAGAGCATTGGTTTATTTTTAGCGCAGACTATAGGGCTGATTTTAAGAAATTAATCCCAACCCAGACTCTAAAAGCATATGTGCAGCACACAACTAGCTACTCACACCAGTGTGTTAGTGAGAAAATGTGTACTTCTAAAACCCCTTGGGGAGGGACAGGTAGGGTAGGCAAGGTCTTTGCATTACCATTTTATCCCCATGTTAGACACAGTTAACAATGCACACGAATACTAGCGTTAAAGTAGAGGCACAGACACAACTACGTTTGCTAAGGAACAAGGACCTAATGAAAGAATTCAGCTGTGAACCCAGATCTGAGTTCCTGCCACACCAACAACATGTCTTTCAGTCACTTACCGGGAACACCCAGTACGTCAGCCTTTCACCAAGTACTTATTAAGGAGCCATTAATTACCATGTATCCAAGTGCTAGAGTATTTCAGTTCCCTCTGCTCTGATACTAGTATTATTGTTCTTGATAAACCAGAACTGTAGCTAATCCTCTGGCTTTATGCCTGACTGTATATTTGGTTTTAGTGATATAATCTGATTGCACTGGATGTTTTATAAGAAACGTGCTGTTAAAACGACAATCTGCAACTTTTTGATTTGTTTGGACAACTGAAAACTTGGCTGTCCCTGTTGTGGCCTTCTCTCCGCACAAACACAGCAACTTTGAGGGAGCAGAAAATTATTTTGACACTATACAGCAGGGATTTCAATTTTGTTGTGAAGATTTACTTGAGAAATTAGGCAGTTTTCTGTGCTTCCTCTGGTCCAGTTCCCCAGCCCACCTCCTCTCCCCTTCTGACTCCTCTTCCACATCCTTTTCCAACCCAAACAGGGCTTCTACTTCACACCATCACCATCGCCTCTCTTCTGCTGCTGTTTCAGTCCTCCAGCTCCAACTGCCGGCACTGAGACCAAACTGACAACCCAAGCTGCCTCAGTCTACAGCTTCTCAGGTGTCCTTAACCTGTGCTCCTAGTTCCAGTAAAGGTATGCCAGGACTTGTGCACGTGGGCTCCAAGCCAAGACTGCCTCACCTGTGACGCGATTATGTCTCAATCATTGGGAGATATTTTACAGCTTGCATAAACATAACAACTTTCAGACACATTTTATGGATGCCTAAGTTTAGAAAGCATTCCTCCCAGGTTAAGGTAAATGAACCTGACATTTTGCTTCTGGATTTTCAAGTAGAGATACCTACTGTGGTGTACAGCTTTGCTAGCTTAAGTAAGAATTCAGCAGTTCATACTTACGCTCTCATCAGCCATTCTGTCACTAGAACTGCACCCAAACTAAACCTTGGTGAAAGTTTAGCTTCAGAGCAGTACCATTCTGAGGTGGTGGTGTTTTCAGGATTTTTGTAAGTGATGATGCTAATGCTAGATTTGCAAGTTATATACACTATCTCTAGGAAACAGTACTTTTCTGCATGTTATGTTTTTGCCAAAGCAGACAACTACCTACAAAACACATGGGAAAGTAGGCAGCAGGGATCAAATGAGCAAGTTGGGTTTCAGATCTTTCTTCTTCTCTACACTGACAGCAAGAGAGAAATCCACACACTTCATACCTCAGCACTGTCTTCCTACAGTGAAGAGTCAGGCTGTGCTCCTGATATTATACCACAGGTTCACAATGGACTTGTTTGCAAACACAATAAAACTTTGTTTCCCCCCTTCCCCATAGAGATATTGCAAACAATTTCATCCTTAACTACAGAGTGGCTACTTAAAAATAAAAATTATCAGATCGACTGCTAGATACCAGTAAAAACTTAAGGGGACAGACAGAACAAACCAGTTCATTTGTGCAGTCAGCAGAACACCTGCAATTACTGGTAAGAGGCTTTCCAAACAATTTCAATGAGAGTCTCCATTACCAGACAGCTTAAGAGACCTGGCTTCTCTTTCTTACGTATCTCCCTGAGTTCAAGGATTGAGCCTTAAATCATCCTGCTAAAGCCACTGCCCTAGATTTAGAATACTGGATCCCAATTTCTGATTTTCCTCCAGTCCTGCTATAAATGACCAGACAGCTTTCCAGTTTTATATTGCCTTTGCCCTGGAGAAGGAAAGAGATGCACGTACTTAAACCTAGAAAGCAGCATCACTGAAGTAGCAGCAGAAGGGAGAGAGGTCTTGTCCTATTTATCTCTGTTCTGCTACCACCAATACTCTCCCTCAAGCCTTTTACTTCTTCACATTTCAGACACATCTAACCTGATCTAGTTTTGGAAATGAACAGAAAATTCAGTGATGAAGATACCTAATGTCCTGTGAGGCACACAGCTGGCTCCCCTAACAGCTTAAATAGTGAACAGCAAAGCCTCTCCTCAAGGAAATGGACTAAACCTTTGTATGTTCCCAGGTGGGAAATACAGTCAAATAGTAATCGGATAGGGAAGTTCAGATTGAGAATCCATACGTACTTAAGAGTTTGTTGATTGACAAACAAACATTAAAAAATGTTTTAGGATGTGACCCTCAAGAACAGTGAGCCTTCACAACCCAATCAATTGGCAGAGACAAGAACACATGAAGTCATGGGGAAAGATCTTGTGTTACTATATCATACTATTTTTACTTAGACATATATTTGAATGACCAGTGTTCTCTTCATTCCCATTTCCTCCTGAATGTCCCAAAAGGTTCAAGTAGCACTAATTTATGTATGCTTGTGAGACTAATGGTTTGCCAAGGAAAATGTCAGAAAAACAGCTTCCTCCACTAGAACTCTTCGACCTGTTCAAATATGAGTCTGTTTGATGACTGAAGTAGTTGCCTTGTCCAATAGTGGCCTTCAACAGGACAAATGATCAAAGGTTTTCTTATGTGTGAACTGGGGAGACACTTCTTGGCAAGAAAAGGTCTCTCTTGTTTACTTAGTTGTGTGACTACCTTGATTACCTTGAACTTAAAGATCATAAGTGGATGCACAACATAAGCTATAAAAAAATGCAATCAGTTAATTTATAAGATTATTTTGATGTGCTTGTCATTTCAGCATAGCAAAACATTCATTTTATAAGAACCACTGAAAACTGGACTATAAGAGCTTTGCTCTTAATAACAGGCACAACCAAACTTCTATTTAGCAATTTCTGCAGTTTCATCAATGTTTACAAATGGAATTTGGAGCAAATCCAAGTCTCTGCAATATACTTTGAAAAGACCTTTGCTATCAGCGATGCCATTTCTGTTATTGCTTATTCAGCACACCTTTTTCACCCCTCTGGGAATTCTTGCAAGAATTCCAAGAGACAACATATCTTTACTCCATTTTTTTCTTAAATACTGCCAGTGTTACTTTCTGCTTCTTAAGCAGCACAGTATAATTGAATCTAACAAACCATGGATATTTAATTTTGCCTTCTTTCTGTAAGTGAAATAGTTCAGTTTCTGTTCACAAACTAGTTTTCAAGAAACTATTACATCTAAAAGCATGGAATGTCTTCACCTCAGCTAAGCCAGTCTCTACGTTAGTAAATTTTAAAAATTCTTCAAGCTTCCTATCTTTATAAACCAATTAAGCAGAGATACCTGCAGAACACATGCTCCATCTAGGTACATATTTTGGTTCGTTAATTCAGTCATGTTACAAAAAAAAAAAAACAAAACAACCCCAAACTTTATCAGTCATTACTGCAGTTCACAATTTATTTGTTTGAGATTCTGGAATAGATATTGCAGAGAAAGTATTATCCAAAAACTAAGTCCCACTGAAAATTCAGTATCAAAAATGTTGATTGTCCTTAAAATTAGATCTAATGTTTTAAAAACAATGTTAAAGATTAATGTTTTAATCTTGGTAACATGATGTGTTCTGAGGTGTGTTAGGTGTTAAACAGACCACTCAAAAGCATGTTTACTACTACCTTGTTCTTCAGGGCACCTAGCATATCCTCAAGTGCTTTTACTGAGTTGGGGATCTTAGCAAACTTCAGGAGAAAGAAACTTCCAGATACTTTCCAGAAGCAAGGAACATACTTAGGAGATGGGAAATACTTTAGATAATTATCCTTTCTGCTGAGAGAGCTCTTCTAACTCAAGCAGCAGTAACAGTTCCTCTGAATTACTCCCAAAAGTTAGAGCTGCTAAAGAACAGAGGCAATCATCCTTCAACAAGGACTTGCTAAGCATGCGAGATGTCCCACAGAGTAATTAGATTTGCATTAAAACAATAGCATGCATTTCCCTGACACAAACTTCCTATAAAACTTTCATGTCAGCATGGAAAAAGTTTGCTAAAAATAATCAGGTTAGCTAAAGATAGCAAGGTGGTGTTTCTTACAGTTTTGTTGCTCTTAAAGTGTTGGGTTTTTTCCATAGTTACATGTTCAACACAGGTATGACTGCGCCAGGCTTGAAATGCAAGAATAATGGAAGTCACAGTAAGTGCAGTGATATTAAATGTACAGTATATAATCAAGATAGGGAGCACTGACCGGCACGTGGCTGCATCACAACAGTTCAACTAGTCACTTCACCCCTAAAAATGCCCTGTTTTCAACATCCGTAATGATACATATTCTATTTTTTACTTTGTGACTGGATCTGTCTTACTTAAAATATTGCTGTACCAGACTGTCCTCTGATAGTAATATGTAAACGCCAGACTAGGATCCCATTGTACTAGAAGCTGCACAGAGCAAGGCCAGTTCCTATCCCCCCGAAAAAAATCACATTGGAGTCATGGATGGTAGCTGCACTTGCAACATAAATATGGGACAAACACACAGAAGCCCACTAACATCAGCACACACTTGCCTAAGTCATCCCACACAGACTCCAGATTCTGGTTTTCTCAGTGTTTAGAAGGACTGGCAGCATTCATGAGCAGGCACAGAGGGCTCTGACTGATATGAAGGCATGATGAGATAACTGTAGCAGTACCCTGCCCCAGCTCTTTATCTTGCCACCAAACAGCCTACCCCTGTGTAGAGAGCGAAGCTGCTCATAAACTAGCAACATGAGCTACTGCAGTTTACAGACAGCCTGTGAAAATAAATCAGCACCAGTTTTGGTTTACTTTATTTGTGCCAAACTCTAACTTCCAACAAGTCCTGTATCAATCTACAATACCACAGGAACTCTTACAATATGTCTTTCTTGTGTGTCAGAGACACAATCCTAAGAAGTATGAGCACTTGCAGCCACTCAGTTAGGATACATTCAGACGACCTAAGTTCAGAGAGAACCCCTATTCCCAAGCATTGTGCTAACAGTCTTTTGCCAAGAGATAATGCCAGCAACAACTTAGTACCGCTACTTCTTCACTTTCCAGCATTAGGCTTGGAATTGTAACATTACTGAAGTGTTTTCAGATAACACATACTACTGTGAAAACTTGCAGGCAGTGAGTGAATGCCTCACCTTTTTTTTTTTTTTAGTTTTAAAAAAAAAAATCTCTAAATTGGAGAGACATGGATTTGATGGATGGACCACTCAGTGGCTAAGGAATTGGCTGGATGGTTGCACTTAAAGAGTTGCGGTCAATGGCTCAATATCTAAGTGGAGACCAGGGATGAGTGGCATTCCTCAGGGGTCAGTATTGGGACTGGCGCCGTTTAACATCTTTGCCGGCGACATGGGCAGCAGGATCGCATGCACCCTCAGCAAGTTTGCAGATGACACAAAGCTGTGTGGCATGGTCATGTGCTGGAGGGAAGGGATGCCTTCCAGATGGACCTTGACAGGCTTGAGAGGTGGGCCCATGTGAACCTCATGAGGCTCAACAAGGCCAAGTACAAGGTCCTGCACATGGGTTGGGGCAACCCACGGTATCAGTACAGGCTGGGGGATGAAGGGATTGAGAGCAGCCCTGCAGAAAGGGACTTGGGGGTACTGATGGATGAAAAGCTGGACATGAGCCAACAATGTGTGCTTGGAGCCCAGAAAGCCAACTGTATCCTGGGCTGCATCAAAAGAAGTGTGGCCAGCAGGTCGAGGGACATGATTCTGCCCCTCTGCTCTGCTCTCGTGAGACCCCACCTGGAGTACTGCGTCCAGCTCTGGAGCCCCCAACATAAGAAGGACTTGGACCTGTTGCAGCGAGTCCAGAGAAGGACCACAAAGATGATCCGAGGGCTGGAGCCCTCCTATGAAGACAGGCTGAGAGAGTTGGGGTTGTTCAGCCTGGAGAAGAGAAGGCTCCGGGGAGACCTTATAGCAGCCTTCCAGTACCTGAAGGGGGCCTACAAGAAAACTTAAGAGGGACTTTTTACAAGGGCATGTAGTGATAGGACAAGGGGTAATGGCTTTAAACTGAAAGAGGGTAGATTTAGATTAGATGTAAGGAAGAAACTCTTCACTATGAGGGTGGTGAGGCACTGGACCAGGCTGCCCGAAGAAGTTGTGGCTGCCCCATCCTTGGAAACATTCAAGGCCAGGTTGGATGGGGCTTTGAGCAACCTGGTCTAGTGGAAGATGTCCCTGCCCATGGCAGGGGGGTTGGAACTAGATGATCTTTAAGGTCCCTTCCAACCCAAATTATTCTATGATTCTAAATCAGCTGCCCCAGATGGAAGGGCTTCTATCACGTTTTCTGAACGTACAAGAAAATTTCTCACTAAGAAAAGCCTGTGGACTACCATGGATCTCCTACACGAAAGCAAGGTCCCTTCCGGAAGATCCCTATATCCAGTAAAATTTGATCCAACATTTCTAGAGTTTCTTGAAAAGTACAAAGCTCCTGTTCTATCAAACTTATAGTAGTTGTATTCTGCCATTTACCTCCTAAAACTAGACATGAAGAAAATCCAGGAACCCCTCAATGTAAGCCTGCAGCCCTGCACTGGTTTAAGTACTCTAGCCATTTTGTGCATGAATCATTCATCAAGGATCATGCATTAGCCCAGTTGTCAGCATAAAACTTTGCCATAGAGAGAAGATTCTTGACCACTTCCCCAGCTGATCTAAGTCAAAGGGACTAATCATGGTGAAGCTATAACAAGTTACACTGCTATAGATTAAATGTACTTTTGGAGGCATACCTGAAGAGGGGAAGTGTCTTATACTTTCTTCCCTAAGTAGCTCACCTGAGCTGAAGGAGTAAAACTGAATCCTCTTTATGATGTAGATCTGGGGAGGGGATTAATGTATACTCTTCTGTTCTGCAAAAGGTTACTAGCCTTTAACCTATTACAGTACATTAAAATCAGACACAATGGAGTCTGAGCGCAATATGTTTGCCGTGTCAGTAACAGGGAAGCTGTGGTACGTGCTGCTTCCAGGTGTTTTATAGTACTACCTGAAACACATATCCCTTCCTTCCTTCTTAAGGGATTCAGAGGAAGGGCAGCACACCATGTTCCCAAGGAACAGCTCCAGCAGGCCAGGCTCAGCAAAACTCACCATGCGCTGGCTCTCATTCACAGGTTTATGGCAAGGCTAAGTTCCAAATCCAAACAAAAATAGGTAGTTAATTTTCTTAGTTTGCTTTCAATAGCCTTTAGAGAAACCAGCTAAGATCAGAGTGCCATTAAGATGACCAGTATATACTAGGAAGCTTGTCCCTTTAAACCACGTAATCGGTGTAGACCAGACGAACAGTGGAATGACTCAATGGTTTCTACTCAGTTGCTGCAAAACTGGAAGGCTCAGAGCATGCTTTTTTCTTACACATCTGAGGAAAAATAACCTCCATGAGCTGGTACAGTAGGCTGCTACTGCCTCACACATGCTGACTGGTGGTCATTGAAAGGTTCCATTTCCAGCTGAGTCTCTGAAGCCTTTGTTTTTAAAAATAAAGCACTTCATGGAGAGAAGTGAAGAAACCACTAAATTGCTACAGAGTAATTACATGAGAGGCCAGATGAAGATACCTCTTATGATTAATTTCTCCAATCAGTTAAAAAAAATCATATTTAAAAATAATAATTTTAATACTGGTCAAACTGTGGCCTGGTTACCTAATTACCAAACTAAATGCTGAAGAATACTATGGTTGATGTAAGCAGTTTCACATTAAATTAATCATGCATATCCCTAAGTCCTTAGCACCTTATCACATGCTTACTGAAATATTTGAGAAGTGTCAGAAAGTGGATGTAAGTAAAGTAATGTACTCGTCTTCACTCACTGTCTAGTTAAGTAGATATTATATTTGAAAAATTTGCTAACCTTTTGGATGTGTTTTTTCTAGCTTTGTTTTTTCCTTCCTGGACACCACATTTGAATGCTGAGCTTTTTTACCATTAGTGTGTATCTTTCTGATATAATACAAAGGACAGAAAGAACATGCCTTAAATTCACAAATGCATCCAGTATGAAAGCAGAACTCAACCAGTAGAACAAATGTGGGTTTTAGTTTGCATCCATTTATAGTGTATGCCTAATGCAAAATATAAAATGCAGTGATACTAAAAGTCTGACTCTATTTGACTCTACTTCTGGAATGTTAAAATATGAGGTCATTAAATTATATTTTATTTGTCAGTTTTGGCAGGAGCTACTACTGCCAAAGGACACCCTAAGGATCTAAAGAGGAATGTAAGTAATGTGGCATTGTCAGATACAGGTCTCTGTGATGCAGGGTCTATGAGATTGCTACAGGAACCAGTCACACTCTCTGCCTTGCCACCGATCTCAGCAGCTTTCCATCACTGAAGATAACATTAAAAATATGCAGTGTTTACATGAAGGTTTTTCCAACAAAATGATACTTAAATGAGATTTAAGCTTTCTGCAGGACCTATGCTCTTCAACTTTTCACTCAGCAAAAAATAAGTGTTACAATAAGGGCAAGACAACCCATCATGATTTTTTAGATAGAACTGATGCAGTAAAATGTCTTGAGTGACTTATTTACAGTACGAAACACAAAAATCCAAACTCCTGAAATTATTTTCCTTTCATTTAGAGGAATGAATAAGAATTCAAAAAGCATTCCCAGTTTCATTGTCTTCCACAAATCATTTACCATTTGATAGAGACATGAGAGAACTTTGGCACTTAAGACACCATCAAAAGCTACAACAGGTTTGTAACAAGAACCCCTTGCTTTCTGGGAAAAGCATGTCAGTCTAGTTTCCCCTCCACTCCTTGTCAGTGAAATAAATATGTTTCAACCACAGAACAGAAAGCTCTTAACTCTCTTCCGTAGCTGGGTGTGGTTATTATCACTGCTCCTACAGATTGTTGTGAATTATCTTACTGTCCATTGAGACTAGGATACTAGTGGTCTCTCCACATATTGGTAAAAAACAGTCCTTAATGAAGAGCTTACACAAATAAGAGAGGCAAAACTGCAGCATGGGAGAGAAATATCTTCTTTATTTCACATTAAATAATTGGACACAAACAGATTAAGGGACAGATCTGCAATGAAATTCAAGTGTCTAATACTCATTCAACTCCAATAGGAGCTATGTGTCTAAGCCCTTTCATTGGCCTTGGCCTGCGTACTCCAGGTCACACAGACTATTGCAGAGTTAGGAGCTGAACCCATGCCGTCCAAATCCTTCTGTAGCACATTAACCACACAGAATCATCCTTGTGTTTGCATATATAACCCCAACAATTATTTCATTGCCATAAGAGGCTGAGAGGATGTGGTTTGAATCCATTCCTGAAGCATCCCAAATTCCCCACTAATATTATGTTTTCTAAGTGCATAACTTCTATCAAATTCAGAGCTGTAAGACACTTCAGTGCCATAGATGCCTCACCTATCAATGCCAGAATTTCTCATGGCTTGAATTTCTTCCATCTGCAGTCAGTCACAAACCTGCAGCATGTGTTCCTAGATGATGGCAACAGCAGCTGCTGCCAGGAGAGCGTATACACTGTCCTGTTGGCTTACCTTTGATTTCCAATTTGTGTGCTCTGATTATGTGTAAGGCCTTCATTTTGCAAAGAACACAAGTATACAAGTAATCACTGTCCAAACCCAGTGACAAATTCAAGCCTAAATGACTAATTAGGACCATGTGAGGTGGATTTGATCGATTACTATTTTTAAATCACTGAAAAGAAGGCTATAGTCTCACAATAAACTTTTAAAACAGCTGAAGCTAGAGCTCCTATAATTAATAGAAAATTAGCCCATACTTTCTATATATCACCATCAAGTGGAGTTAAACATACTATTACTGGAGCCTAAAGCCTGCTAAAAACCAGGCTGTTAAATACCTGTTTTATTACCTATACCTATTTATTAATAAAATGACTTCACAAAAAGTTAAGTTTGGTGTCAGATTACCAATGAAACATAAGTCTAACTGCCTGTGTTACTTCCAGAACAGAACGATACAAACACCACCACTGAACACATCTTCACCACATTGGCTAGCTAAAGAGCAGGGTGAGGGGGAAAATAGATCATGCAACTGGTCTGAGTGGTTTTCAGTATCTTCTTCTCTCTAAAGGTGAGTGACAGTTTCTCAAAAGACATGCTATTTCCTGAATTTTTGAGATTAAATCCTTTGAAAAGTGGCTGACATCCACTAGAAAATAATGGGGCAGAGGGAGGAGGGGGAAAATAAACCAAACCCAAACCTGTTCTTTGCTGGCAATAACAAGGCACTTGACAAAGAGTACAGCTTTAAATTCCCACTCTTTGCAGTTTTTATTTGCATGATCTGTTAGGACTCTACTTCTGGTTCATCTCTTGCTTCAACTTTTTGCTTCCCCAGTGTCAGGAAGACCAGAGACTGCTACTGTAGAGCTGACCATGATCCCTTTGCAAGTATTTTGGAACCTTCCCACTTCTTGGGATGCACTGCACCTCTGCTCAGCTGGTGCAACAGCATTCATCACTGTGGTATCAGCAGCAACTCATTCCTCTTTACATCTGGTGTCTATTAAAGTGGTTCACTGCATAATGTGGGGAAAAGAAAGTGAGGATTTTTTAGGGTGTCAATCATTAGTATTTGCAAGAGAAATCAACTATCACATAATGAAGGCTAGGCAAATAGGACCTGATTAAGATCTCCTTCAGAAAGACATTTCAGGATCCTTAGGTGAATCCTAAATGTACTTTAAATTATTTGCATTGTATTGTAGTGTTCTCTGGGTGGACATTTAAGACCCAGTTATTACTACACTTGTATTTTTCCCAAAGCTGGCATTTTTTCAGCAAGACTGTAGGTGGCAGTAACTCTACAGTGATTTCTTTTTCCTGGTTCCCTTTTGCAAACACTTTTAGCTGTTAAACAAACACACAGGCAAAAAATCATCTTTCTTCCCTTCTTGTGAAATAGGTGGTGGGAGGACAGTCAGAATCAAGAGAAAAAAAGAAGCATTCTTCCTCTGGTTGTCAAAATTGTACGATGCAAAATACTCTCATTTCCAAAGATTCCCCCTCCCCAGGAATTAGATCAGGTTCTGGGTCTAAGAGAGTAGAGTTAATGCTCTTCAGGGCATGCTGGAGGGAGAGGAGGGAGATGTGTTGTAATTTCTTCAGAATATAATTTATGGTTGGATTTTAATAGTTACATAGGCTTATTTTGACGTCTAAAATCAATACTGTACAGTTTTCTGTTAAAAGTGTATCACTCTACTTTGTAATTTTTTTAGTATTGGACAAGTGGCAAGAGCTAAAATAGGCATTTTAAAAAAATCACTTAAACCCATAAAATTTAGTTTTATGGATTGTGATTCAATATGCAGTGTGAAGACAGTGAGAAACCCAGATTAGTGGTAAAACCTAGAGAGTATGTACTGGTGAGGACACTAGAAATAGCAGAGTTGATTCTCTGCTGAGTTGCCCAGGTTTAGCCTGGTTGCCACAGGGTTGAAGCTAGTAAGACCAAACTAACTTAAATGAAATCCTTTCTAAGTTACTTAATGAGTTTAATACAGTTAACGTGCAATTTTTGTACATGTAGTTATATAAAGAACATTATGGTTGTGATTGATCAGAGACTCAGCCACAAGAATGTCAGCATTCAGGTAGGCTGTATATCCTTATTTCATGTACCAACACCTGTACCTTATACAAATACACCATGACTGCCTTTATCCACATGATACCATCTTTTATTCCTCCCCCTCCAAGCCACAGTTCACCAAATGAGCAGTGATGCCTTGTTCTGTTTTCCTTGCTCTACATGCGTTTCCGTACATTGTTCAGTGAAACCTATTAGAATTTGGGCTGGAGGCAGTGTTGATTTGCCCATGGCTCTCCCCGGCCCTTTGTTACTCATCCCTACAATAAATAAAAACCCAAATACTAACATTATTAGATATAACCTCACAATCACCTTNCCCTTCCTCCCTCCCACACATATACATTCTAGTCTTGACTAAATATTTGTTGTAGTTTTGTAAGTATCAGTTAGGCTTAGTATCTATGTCTTTTATGAAGACATCATTGATTTATTCTGTTAAGAATTGAAACTAATTTTGAGAGCAGGGTTTCAGGGACAGTTTTGCTGTTAAAACTAGTTTTATATTAAAACACAAGGAAAAACAATGCAGCAAACAAAATAACCTGAGCTTACCACAAATAAAACAAGTCGCCAATACTGG
>VYZW01043310.1:27947-51692 GCA_013401315.1 Balaeniceps rex | reverse complement strand
TTTATATATGAGTGCATCAAAACTATCGACAATCATGTACCATTTATTCACAACAGTTAAAACTTAAGTGTCTGCAGAGTAAATAGGTATTTCATGAGCACAGGTATTTCCAGGTACTTTTGGAAAATTTCTGCTTTCTTCTAGAAACTATTTCAGTTTCTGTGAAAACCCAAAATCTTCTACTTCTCGCTCAGGTGAATATTCAGAGAAAATAAACATTTATTACAGACTTTCAGACTCCATCTGATGGAAATCAACACACTTCCTTCAAAGTCAACTGATCCACAGTCTTTGGCTCCAGAAGAGAAACCAACTGAGAGNGCAGAATGTATAGTGAATTATATACCATCATCCAAAATAAAAGATCATTTGACAGAAGGAGAAATGAGAGTGGCACAGCTCACATTACACACTTTAATGAGCCTACACAAAACTTCATTATGTCAGAGGAACGAGATGAGAAAGATGTTCCTTAGACACAGCAACAGCAACAACCATGTGCCAAGTGTGTGCCAAATGGTTTTAGATACCCGCAGTGATATTTATGGCATAACCATACGGCCTAAACAGAGAGATTTCAAGATAAAACATTGGCTGAAATATCCAGTGATGAACTACTTGCTCTTCAAGATGGAAATTATCAATTTGCTTTTCAAGAGAAGAACATTTTCTTTCCAGAGCCCTGCTTTGTGCTGATCACATCTTCATACCTAAGGCAACACCTTACAGGGAGTTAACTGTGTTAGTGACTGGTGAATGAATCTTTCATGTGNTTTACTACTATGGAGAAAAGATTTAGAAATTACTAACATGACATCTGTCTGAATTTCCTTTCTCAATTGTGCAGTGAATGAAAAATAATGGACCCGATGACAGAATTACTGAAATGAGTAGGTAGCCTATTTTCCTGTGGTGGCTTGGTGCCTGTTTTGAGTGGGATCATATTTAGATTTTGGTGCACTGTGATCATATTTAGATTTTATTCAAGGAAGTACTTAAAAGAGACCAGAAAT
Source organism: Balaeniceps rex (assembly GCA_013401315.1). Taxonomy (NCBI): domain Eukaryota; kingdom Metazoa; phylum Chordata; class Aves; order Pelecaniformes; family Balaenicipitidae; genus Balaeniceps; species Balaeniceps rex. The sequence continues at coordinate 50,679 of VYZW01043310.1, read as the reverse complement.
GTTATACAGTTCTGCAGGTACTTTTCCATGTCAATGAAAACTTGTGTTTCATTGTTGGTTTTCTTCCATTTCTCTGTGAAAGACTACAAGCCACATCAGTTTTTTATTAATTTTTACATCTTTCTGAGAATCTTCTCTTTGATCTTTCTTTATAACTCATTGAATACTAATTTCTAGATTAATATTCTTTCATTAGACTCATCTACTTCATATTACTGTGTTTTCCCACAGTTTCATGGAGGAATAGGTTCAGTCAGGTTGCTTGTTCTTTCTCTCTTTCTGGACAGGACAGATAGGATTTCTAGTGCTCACTGTGTCTCCAACAGCATTTTCTCCACCTGAATATTCCCAGTAGACCAGCCTGTGAATAATTGATGTGGTAGTGATCAAATGGCGAGACTAATGTAAAAGATCTCTTAAAGAGTTGGGTTAAATCAGGTTTGTTTATATTCTTCATCTTCAGCTTCACCAAGTTTACATTCTTTATTACTTTTACAAGAAGCTTTCTGCGAAAGGCCTGAAGTGTATGTAAAGTCTATGAAGAAACTTTTCCCTTGCCTCTGGAATGCCAGTGGGGACCACAGAAATAAAGAGTAACTCTCAGACGAATAGTGCCTCTGGGTTTTAATAAAGGATACTATGTCACTAAGGGAAAGAACATTATTTGCACTGTTTTCCTACTCTATTGTTTAACATCTTAAAGCTTTAACCTCTTGATTTCTATCCTTCATTGAACACATTGTGAGAGCAGTCTGGTTGTTAAACTGCTCATAAATGTTCAATCGTATTGTGAGGGAAATAAGCAGTACTGTTTGATTTAAACAATGAAAACGTATATTGGAAAAGAAAAAATCACTCAAAACCAGAAAAAAGTGCAGCAGCAATACACTCAGAACAACAGAACTCAGATTCACTTAGAACAAGAAAATAATTTTAGTAAACATCGAATTCTTCCATTCAATAATGATGGCACTCATATACTTAAATGTGAGCAAGAATATCCATCTAAACATACTTAGAGTTCCAGTCTTGCCCAACTCTGCTGTGGGACAACTATGAAGATCTCTTTTCATGGAAGGTGCCAAAGTACTATGTGCCACAGACCTCTGACATGTCCATCCAGTGAAACAGGACAAGCTTCAAGAAAGAGTGAACAATTTCAGCTGCTGATGGGGAGCAGCACAAGAAAACAGCCATTAAAATTCAAGGTGTTCAATCACAGGATTGTGGATAGAACAGTCTGCTACTCTGAAAAGATCCAAGTTTGCTGTGTTTCAGAAGGCCAAACTAAAAAAACCAGACTCTTTATTCCAGATGACTGATGGAGGGGTGGAGGGCAGGGACCTGCTTCTAAGGAATGTCTCACAGTTATGATCCAAGTACCTATAAGGAGAAAATCACAAAGGATTAAACTGTTTGAAATAGCTGTTAATGTTAAATCTAGAGGAGGTGGCTTGTTTCCAGGACTTTGCTGCTCTTTACAGTGTCTCTATAGAGTGCCCAATACGCTCTAATGACTAGCTGTTGCTAGATTCCGTGTTGAGAAAAATACAGAACTATTGGAAGAAAATGGTTTCTTGCCCTACTTACAGCTATTAATTTGGTGGATCTTCACACTTAGATATTTTTGTTCTACATGTTTTAGACTCACAAAAGGTGCTGTGTAACGAACAAAGATTTCACCAGTCCTGATTTCACTCTATTTTATATCCCCAAAAGCCTGATGCTAAAGTAACATATTAAGTTTGGGGATGATATGAAAGTATTCTTCAAAATTCAAAGTCAGTTCTCCTAAACTGTAACATCCAAATAACAGCACTGTGCAGCTTTAATCAATTTGATAGTGTTGTGGTTTCAAAACTCTGCCAAACATATTTTCAGGTTGTAACTACTAATTGATCAAGACTTTCAAGACGATATTTCCCCAGTAAACTTAAGTCTGAATTTTCTAGGTGTCTAGTATTTTCATTGGCTTTCATTATGTATCAAAGCTGAAAGAGAATATGAGTTTTCCTTGCAGGTTTGATATAATTTGACTGGGAGAAACAATAGCTAAGCCAAGTCAAATTCCTTACAAGAATTATTTGATTAGTCTAAAATCCTGTTAACCAGGACGCTGTGTCTCTCCTTTGCCTAGCAATGTTGTGTCATGGCATCGCTCCATCAATTAATAAAATGATTTATTTTGATTATTAATAACTTCCTTAAGAATCTGTTTTCTGAGGCTCTCATAAATTTATATAAATATTAATTAAGCGTCATTATGCCCACGAAAATTAACTAAGTATGAATCTTTTAATTTCGCAGAAGAAGAAATCAAGATACTGGGAAACTAAATGACTTGTCCAAGGGCACACAAGGAATCAAAGTTAAAGGTCAGTTCATCGGCAAAGCAAGAAATCCTTGTGCCATGATAGTTGGTGGAAATGAGGCCAGGATCACACTAACACTTTCAACTGTTAGCATTTGCTGGGGTGAGGTTTTAATCTGCATTTTCCTCACACTTTTCAAATATTCCTGAAGCCTTTGAGTACATAAGATCATAAAATCACATAAAAAGGAAATTTAAAATGTTAATTTCAAACATAACAATCTACATATGTCCTTCAATTGTTTTGAATCCTTCATGAAGAGTCCTCTCTCCAGTTATAGCACACTCCAGGCAGAAATATTCAGGTTATACACACATTTATTAACTGAGGCAGCTTTCATAAAATGTCAGTGTTTTGGCCAGAAATTGACATTTTAAAAAAGCTGCCTCACTTAACAAATTTAAGTAACTTGAACACACTGCTCTATCTATAGTACACCATAACACAAGAAGTATTTATACTGGCAGTAGAGCGATGTCAAGAAACTACAATGATCTGTAGAACAAGTCTCTACATTTAGGAATTTATGTAGTGAATTATTTTGGTGTAGTGCTGGTTACTGCTTTCAGAGCTTCCCTCTTTTATTTATATTGATTATTTGACATGTACAAGATCATTAACAACCTCAGTGAACGTAACATCAAAATAGCTGTGTCAATAGAAAGCAATGGGACTAATCATCTTAGAACTGCAGGCTTTGAACCCCGAGTAAGTGTTAACAGAACAAGATAGGAGGGAGGATCCTACAGGCTGTATATCCATTTAGTGGCAGGTGTGCTTTATGGTGTGTCTTGCAGCCTTTATCATTTAATCGTCTAGACAGAGGCATCTCCTGGAGTGTGCTGAGAGCTTTCTATAGAAAAGCAGGACACATGGGTGATGCTGCACTGACAGCCCCAATTGTGGCGTGAAATCAGGACACAGACAAGCTCTTCACCAGAAATGAGGACCTTTCCTGACCCACAGGGCAGACACAGACAACAGTCAAGCAGTTGGTTCAACAGCTGGGTTCAGTTAGTTCGTAACTTCCTACATGCCTTCTGGAATAAATCATTTAATTCTACATTTAAGATCCTCTAAATTCCTTAGCTATAAAAGGACAATAATAGTCCTCAGCTTCTTCACCCTTCATAATTTTAATTTTTCACATTTTAAACTCTCCAGAACTATATGTATGAGCAGTGTCTTGCATAATGTGGTTTCAGTCTCAGCTGGGATCTTGCTCAGAAATGATGCTAACTAGCACATCTTGCACCACCATACTACACGTGCTAGTGACATGTCTATTTAATCTCTGAAATAGAGCTAGAAATCCTATTTGAAAGTAATTCCTAAGTGAAACGTGTAGTCGAATATATGCATACATTATGCACTGAAATGTTAAACCTGCAAAGTAAAGCTTTTGACAGATAGGAAGTACTGGGATTAGGATGGCCTGCACATTTTGCGCATATATCTTTAATAATTTATTTACTTATGTATTTTCTAGAGAATTCTTCCATCATTTAGCTGAAAGTACTAGCTTAACTGTCTATGAATGTCCTCTTCACTAGTCAACGTACACCTTGTACAGCAGACTCACTTTTGTCCTCTGCTGAATACAGAACAAGCATCCTCACAATCTTTTCTATGACGCTACTGTTAAATTATCCAAAAGCTTCTCTTTGCTCATTGTAGTAGATCTATGAAGCAAACACATGTTAACAATTCCACTTTAGGATAGTGAAAGTGTAAGGCACAACCTAAAGTTAAAAATTCCTACTTGTTTTTTAGTGTTACCTCTTCTCTTCTTTGGCCTAACTTCCAGCAGGCAAGGCAAGATTAAGTAGGTGGCCACCCAGAAAGGCTACCACTGATACCAAAGTTGAATCTCCCCATTCAATTTTTGTTTTATTCTCTACATAGACACAAAACATTATGCATTTATGAAATATTGCATGATGCATGGTAATAAATAATTTTAATAAATGCTTCTAATGATAACAATAAATCATAAATTATTTTATGTTTTAATTTCCTTGGGTAAATATATTGAAGCACAACATCTCATTTTCATTGCTGACCTGGGGTGAGAGCACAGCAGCGTGACATTTACAGCAGATACTTCAACTGTAATTACCAAACAGTTAATATATCAATTTAATTAAAATCCCATAGTGATGAACAGCATAAAGTATCAAAAGAAGTTAACCCAGGCGAAAACAAACAAGAGGATCAAGGCAATCATTTGAGGCAAAGTGAATTAGAGTACTTGTCCCACCAATTCAGAGGGTTATTTGCTCCTTGGAGACAAGAGATCTTGCTGCAGAAGTCTTTCAAAAGGATATCCATTGCGAGACAGTGCACAGGAATATTTGGAATACCAAAATGAAGAAAGAAAAAAATATCCAGGTCGGATTATACACTGAGTTTGGTGAAACAAAGGTGACCTTTGTTCCTTAGGTTTATCTCCTGATAAAATGAAAAATAAAGACATGTTAAGTCTTGCTGAAATTCCTTCTCCTGGTTTCATTGTAGAACTTCTAGAGTCCAAATTGCTGTAATTTCTTGACCAATCCAAGATGGATATTGTCAAACCGCTCAACATCTTTGTGGTGGGTTGACCCTGGCTGGATGCCAGGTGCCCACCAAAGCCGCTCTATCACTCCCCTTTTCAACTGGACAGGGCAGAGAAAATATAACGAAAAGCTCGTGGGTCGAGATAAGGACAGGGAGAGATCACTCAGCAATTACCGTCATGGGCAAAACAGACTCGACTTGGGGAAAATCAGTTTAATTTATTACCAATCAAAACTGAGTAGGGTAATGAGAAATAAAACCAGATCTTAAAACACCTTCCTCCCACCCCTCCCTTCTTCCCAGGCTTAACTTCACTCCCGATTTTCTCTACCTCTTCCCCCTGAGTGGTGCAGGGGGATGGGGAATGGGGGTTGTGGTCAGTTCAACACAAGTCGTCTCTGCCACTCCTTCCTCCTCAAGAGAAGGACTCCTCACACTCTTCCCCTGCTCCAACATGGGGTCCCTCCCATGGGAGACAGTCCTCCACAAAATTCTCCAATGTGAGTCCTTCCCACGGGCTACAGTTCTTCACAAGCTGCTCCAGAATGGATCCCTTCCATGGGGGGCAGTCCTTCAGGAGCAGACTGCTCCAGCATGGGTCCCCCACGGGGTCACAAGTCCTCTCTCTCCATGGGTCCACAGGTCCTGCCAGGAGCCTGCTCCAGCATCGGCTTCCCACGGGGTCACAGCCTCCTTCAGGCATCCACCTGCTCCGGCGTGAGGTCCTCCCTAGGCTGCAGGTGGATATCTGCTCCACCACTAACCTCCATGGGCTGCAGGGGTACAGCCTCCCTCACCACGGTCTTCACCATGGGCTTCAGGGAAATCTCTGCTCCGGTGCCTGGAGCACCTCCTCCCCCTCCTTCTTCACTGACCTTGGTGTCTGCAGAGTTGTTCCTCTCACATATTCTCACACCTCACTCCAGCTGCAGTTTGTGTCCCAGTGTGTTTTTTTTTCCCCCCTTCTTGAATACGTTATCCCAGAGGTGCTACCACCATCACTGATTGGCTTGGCCTTGGCCGGCGGTGGGTCCATCTTGGGGCCGGCTGGCATTGGCTCTATTGGACATAGGGGAAGCTTCTAGCAGTCTCACAGAAGCCACCCCTGTATCACCCCTGCTACCAAAACCTTGCCATGCAAACCCAATACAATCTTGCTACCAGCTACTGCTGATGCAGTTCTTTCTGTCTGAGACACTACTCTCATTTGCCAGATTAAGATTGGCCAACATCAATTAACATCAACAGAAGAGTTGATGTACAACAACAGAAGAGTCCTTTGTCCTTAAAATCTAACATCTGATCTTTCCTTTAATTCAGTCCATTTTTTTCTTCTTCCTCCTATCTTAAGAGCAATCCAGCCTTCTTTAGATTTTGCTCAAGCAAAATCTTCATTTTTTCAGTATCATCTTATGTAGCATGGAGAGTGAGTATTTGAGCACTACACTGGGAAAGCTGCATTTAAGCATGCAATTTGAGGCTTCAAGTGGGGAGAAAAGCATAAGCAACTGCAAAAACTGTAGCAACAGCAGATTGCTGGAGTGGTTTTCCTTGAGAAGCATGAATTCAACTTTTAAGACACAAGTCTGACAAACAGACCTTCCTCTCCAAACAGTAGTACATTCAAGGATTAGGTTATGGGTCCTGATGAGAATAAATTGCATGTGAAATATCAATAAGATTTGGTAAATGCCTAAATGAAAATTTTTTTTCTTCTTCCTCTTTTGAAAGCTGCTACAATCTCTTATAAGATGATTGATATGTAGATGATTTATCTCATCTATCATTAAGCTGTTTCACTTTATTGTCTCCCTCTATCACATTAAGGAAATCACTGTCTTGAAAATGCTTTCAACAATAGCTCTAAAAACTTATATGCAGTGTAACGCATTTTAAATGAAACCAACATGAAAACTTCTAGTGAAATCCAGGACTAGGTTAAGTGCCGAGGATCAACACTGGGAGCTTTCAGAACAGGATCCAAGACAACTAGTATGCTAAGCACAGGGCCAAATGCATCCTACACCATCACCGTGAGGACAGGCAATAGGAAATGCTGCTGGGAGCAACCTGTGTCTTTTAAATGTGGCCCCTTTGTTTACAGTGCAGAGATGTGCCTGTGTCCACTCAGATGGAATGTGGCTCCAAAGCTGAGTGTGGTTTTCTGGGGACAGAGGACTACAAGATTTTTTTAAAAAAATCAATCAGATGTCAGACTTCTCAAATTTGCTATTAGAGTTGATTGAAACCAGCAACGCTTACTTGCATAAAGACTGTTTTAACCACAAGGCTATTTTACTTGGAAGACCCTAGAAAACTAAATTGAGCCAACAGTCTTTTGGCTGAGATCTGGGTTTCCCTTTTCCAGGCAAGTCTTCCAGGCTATGGATTCATACTCAAGTTTACTCTTTCTTCCTGACCTAATAAATGCTTTCGTACTGCAACAGAACTTCAACAAGAACAGAGAAGTATGTCTTTGTTCAGTGTAACCTATGGCTGGTGACTAAAGATCCATCTTCCACCTTGGAAGAAGAAAAGTAGTTTTGTACATGATCAGGCAGACAGCAGAACTGAACTTTAAGTCTCCCACTTCATAGATATATTCTCTAAGTATTTGGTAATCAAATAAACAGGGTTCACACCAGGAGTACCAGCAGTCATCATTGGATTGGGGAACCTGGTTCTGGGTGCAGATTACAAATGTTCTGAGATTGCTTCCTGGACTGAGCCTCTCAGGGTGTTTGGAAAGAAGTTGTTTCTGGCTCCTGCTCAGGACTGGGTAAAAGTTAGTATTATCTGGGCATCCTGTCAAACATCTTGCATTTCTAGGAACGTATAGACAAAGCTGTAGGGAACTTGTCCAAGAAGTACCATGCTACTGGAATTTAAGCACCTCTGGGTGTAAGGAGCACTTAAGACGGAGTTTTCATGATCACAGTTTTGAACCTTGGCACCTAAAATTCATGTATGTTCTACTCTAGGCAATTTATATTTGGATTTAGCACACTCTATTTCTAAAATATCCAGTAGTAGTTTTAAGGTCCATTAAGAATTAATTCTCTGGAATGTGTAGTTTTCTGTTTACTCTATTTTTCTTTGTGTGAATATTATCTAAACTCAGTATATTTTACTTCATTTTTGGAACAAAACTTGCAAGGTTTTTTTTCTGAAAAATCGTTTAAATAGTATCCAAGTTTTACTGTGTAAAATAATCCTAACTGCTACTATTGTTATTATTACTATATGTAAGAATTTCGTTGATTCTTAAGAGACATCATCAAGTCCAGCTCCTTAACACCGTAGGGTCCCAAACTGTGTATATTTATACTTATTCTTATCTTCCTTCCTTCTGGCCATCCCACTGAGTGGGATCCTTTGTTCAGGTGAGCTGTTCTTGTTGCAGGAATCAGAGAGTGGGAGGAAAAAGCAGTTTTAAAACACTGTGTACTGGAAGTAATGTGGGCCTAGTCCTTAGAGGCTGTTCAAATTTATTTTGGTTCGTTGTCTCCGAGGATCTGCTTCTCAGCGGAAGCAAGCTGAAGTGGTATCCCGATGTCTCCTTCTCTCCAGTCAGCCCCCCCAGGATTTGGTAGAGGGCCAAGCAGACTTTTATGCTTGAGAGACCCCTCTGTCAGGAATGCTTGCCAGGGGTTTGATAAGGCAGAAAGAGCAAAGGCCAGCAGGGAGATCCTTGTCTTACTTCTCTATGGGTATTGGTCAGCAAGCATGAACAACAAAAGAGCCAAAGCAGTTGACCTGAAGGGCAAAAATAACAACCCTGGCTATGTACTTTCGCTACCACTATTTCATTCCTTACCTATTTCTCTACTGATTTTACTGTGATGCTTATTGCAGCTACATTATAAAGAAATAATCACTCCACTTTCCTTCTCTGTGAAACCATGTAAAACTACCTTGAAACAATCCCGTGGGCTCAAAGAAAAACAGGCAGTGCTCTGAGACTCATCATGCCTTCTGGAAAGTGCAAGGAGAAGAAGAACCAGCGAAAGAGGTACAGTCTGGCAAAGCAGGGTACTGCCTCTATCCCCCAGCTATGCCACTAGTCCTACCTATTTGTGAAAGCTGCAATATGCTGCCATATTTGGAGGGCTGTAATGGGTTGTTTTTTCCCCTGTATACAGCTGTGACCTCCCTTTGCGAAGTTCTCATTTTGGTGTTGTGGGACTAGACTGTTTATTTAATTAAAAAATCCCAATTTAAACTTCTAAACTCTTATTCACGATGAAAATACCAGTCATTTTTTGAAAAAAAAGCTCTGTAAGTCCATATCACATCTGCACAGCTAAGACGACAGCTGATACTGCTATAATATCATTTTCTTTCTACAATTCCAACACTGCTTATTCTTGCTGTTTTTTTATGATTATAAATACGTATTCTGTTTTTCTCATCTTAATTCCTTTTCCTACCCTTCACTTCCCTGTGCACTTTAATAATTTGCAACATTCTATCTATATGCAATTATCATTTTCCAAGCCATTCCTATTCCTATTGTCTTATAGAATAAATCTTACCCCCTCTTTTAGTTTGTATCTCAGATCTCACTCCTAACAGATACTTTTCTTTCTCCCACTGTCCATGCTACGGAGGATGTGATAAAATGAGTCATATCAAACCACAACAAGATTTTTAACAACTCCCAAGAATTTCATATACAAACCTTTTAAAGAATAGCAAAAGATAAGTATGCATAAAAAATGGAGAGAAACCAGGTCATGTGTTGGGGTCCAAATTTTCACACTATTCCAGAAGTGTTAAACACCTGTATTCCCCAGTTAAAAGTAAAATCTTGTATCTTGTTGTTGTAATTCCAGTTCCATGTTTAGAAGTTCCAGCTACAAGGACTTGCTTTTCAGCAATGGAGCTCCAGCCCTTGGTTAGAATATCCTGGATTTGTGTCCAAGCTACTTTCCACTAAGCTTGTATGGACTTGTACGGTAGCAGGTTAAATTGCAATTTTTTTCTATTTCCTCCAGCACAAATGCTTACTTTCAAGGTGAAAGACTCCAAATGTGTACATATATATTGTATTAAAATAACAGTCCCTTTATTGAGAGCTTATATTTGCAAATGGTATATCTTGGCTAGTGCTACTCCCAGGATGGGAAATGGCACTGGGGAGGAGACAAGCTGTGCTGCTTGCAAACATTTGCAAATCTACTGCTTGTGAGAAACAGAGTAGTTGTGGTTATTTGTGATATCGACTTTCAGAAGAACAAAGAATGCTTGGCTAGTTTTCTTGGCCAGATGGGACTACATAGACCCTGATCTTGAATGCTGGCCCAGTATGCTGAAGGAGAGAGGAGATGGTAAAGATGAAACACTGTACTCCAATTTTAAGTGAACAGGAGACATTTAGATGTCAATGTGGGGTGGCATAAGGGACAACTTGGATCCAAGTAAATGTAACCACAGACACTTGGCACTTCAGAAAGAGAGCTGCTGTCCTTACCAGTCAAATGTGAGAACTCAAATACAAGCGTTTTCAATAAGCAAGTTTGTAAATGGATTTATCTGTATTAGCGGGAAAACAGGTAACTTTGAAAGTTCCAACAAAGAAGTAAAACCAACTGTAAATAAATAATTAGAAATAACTAGGATAGCAGTTAGTAAATGCTGGCAGAATTTGGCCTTTTACACAAGTTATGATGACTCTAGGCTATTTTTCTAATAAGATGTAATTTATACATTATGCCTGAGAAAAAAAACTTAGTCTTCATAAAGAAGGCTTATTTCAGTTCATTCCATAGCCACAAAGTGTTTTACTCTTAACATCTTATTGTCACGCACAGTTGTAACTTGAGAGATAACATAGCTGGGGTGCTAGTATCTGGTAAAATAATTGCCATTTTAAACCATGGTAGGTGTACTACAGCCATTAATTATCAGCTTGACTAATTAGTATCGGTGGTGATCAGTCTTTGCTTTCATAATTACTGCTGATGGCTGTACATGGTCTGTTTTATTAAAAATCCTTCTAGAATGACATAGAGAAAATCCATAGCATAGCTACATTGCCTCTGAAAAATGATAAAAAAAGATCAGATGTGATAGAGAGGCCCCTTGGTATCTTAAACACCAAATTGTACAGAACAATTTTTGTGGTTTATGTAGTAGCTGTAACAAAACATCCACTAGGTATCCAAACTTAAACAACATCCACTTATAAAACCTAGTTTCCCAGTAGCATTTATTCTGATATTAACTCCAAAAGAAAACTCACGGCCATGCATAACTGGGTGCCAAAACCTAATGAGCAATAAGCTCAGAACGAGCTATTCAGTAGATCTAGTTGTTTGCAAAGAATGAACGCAACAGAGAAGAGATACTATTATTATTAACAATCCTATTGTACATGACAAAGAAGTAATTCTATAAATCAGTGTCTATACTTAACTGTCTCATACAATCCTAAGTGAATTTGAGGAAGGTTTTCTTTTTTAAAAAAATAAAACACAAAACTATTATACCCCATGCCTCAGTATAGGTCAAATTCTTAAACCATCCCTGGCATAGCTTTCTGTGTTCCTGCTTCCATTTTAATGTGTGGGTAGTTAAAAATGTTAAATATCAGAAAAGAAGCTTTTGAAAAATTTTTATGACATGTTGGAATATAACTTAAAGACATGCATTTACTTTGACATTATTAATGAAAAAAGGCCTTTAGTCATAGGCCTCCATTAAATGCACAGCAGTTATTAATAACACCTGTTATTTAATTATGAATCAAGATTATTTTTTGAGATGTAGCTTATGTGACATTTAAGTTACAGACAGTAATAACAAGCAGATATAAAATGAGATAAAGACCAAATAGAACTCTTGAGCAGAAAATGTTGTCCAAGGTTCCAATCTTGCAAAAAGTTCTTTACAGTCTTAAATGCACCCAATGGGAGTAGTTTCATTTATGTAGCAGAGCAGTTTACAGTGGGTAACATTTAAGATAGCCCCCAAAAGTTTCAGCTTATGGCTAAACTTCTGTAGAAGTGCAGTGTTTCTGTAGAAGTTTAACATTGTTAAGGAAAATAAACTTGATGCCTTTGGAGGAGAAAAAGGTTCATGCCATTCAGCAGTAACTTTTACGTGCTTTCTCATCAGTATTTCTCTGCCCTTTCTGACAAATCATTCAGACATTTCTAATCTCTAGGCCACTTCATTCCTTGACTTCTTGGTTAATATAAACAACTCAGTGGCAAGTTGATGCCAAACCTACACTTTGTTTCCGTGACACCTCTTATGAGAATCTACAGCTTAAACCAAAGCTTATGATTCAAGCCTATAACACCTCCTCTATGAGTGTAACCAAGTTGCTCTTATGGAAATGGACTACATTTTTACTCCATCAGTCTAAATACTATATGATTGTTCTGTTTTCTGTACTTTCTTTAATCTTCCATATTGGCGATATAATTCTTACTCATAAATTATCACTTTTCTATTAAAATCTTTAAAACTATTCTGACATCAGTAGACACTTGTCCATCAGGTACATCAAGGTCACCAGTTTATATCAGATGAGATGCCAATCAGCCATCAGGCAGGCATAACATAGTATCTATTGATCTGAGCTAGATTTTGTACAAGTGACCTACAGCTTAAAGCTGTGGACATTTACTGCCAACTCACTAGAGTTATCCACTTCCTCTCCAAATTCTTCTAAACAGAAAAGCATGAATTAGAAGGTATTCAGATTTATGTTTATTAACATTTCACTTACCATTAGAAATTCTGGGATAATACATCCCATTTTCAAGAAAGTCCTTGAGAGAGGAAAGAAAATGCAAAGCCGCATTGTTTCAGTCCATGTAGGCTGCTGTCATAAAACAATCACCAATAAAGTCAGAAAAATCCATGTTATGCATAGGTTTTCAATATCTTTTAAACTTATCTCTGTATATAATACTATACCATATACTCTTTAGTGTTAACAAGTGAGATTTCAGAACTGAATTTTAGAAAGGCAAACTATAACCAACTTGAGTCACACTTTAGTATTGTTATCTTAGTTCAGAATTATCAAAAATAAGGGTAAGCTTGGAGGAGAAAAACCCTGTGACAGTGCTTTTGATAGCTACACAAATGGTTAGTTGACTTTGAAAAGCTTTCCCGGCTTTTGCTGCTGTTTCCTCATATGCAAAGTGAGAACACCACCACCATTATGAAGGTGAAATTATTAATTGTTATTAACTACATGAGTAATATTAAATTACAAGTGTAATTCTGCCTTGGGATAGATCAAATGGCTTTTAAAGCTCTTCAATATCTTTGCCTTTATCAAGCTGTGATTGTTACTAATTAAATCTTGTCCAACCGAGTTACTTAGCAGCATGGGTTGTAGCACAGGCAAGATAACATCCATTTTGTGGTTTTTTTAGACAGATTTTGATTTGCTAACAGCTTGCCCAAGTTATATGTAAATCCTCATACACTGAAATGAGAGGGCTTGAGGTATGATGCATGCGGTCCATCTCTGCATGAGACAGCACTGGCCAGATCTGTTTAGTTCTGTAGTTTACTCAGGAGAAAATCTCTATTCATTAGTATCCCTCACCCCTTACATATTCTTTAGGAATGCTAATGACTCAGGCCGTAGCACAAACCACTGGCAATTATTTTGATCCCTGTAACACAGAAATAGGGTATAGAACTGAGCACTGAAATGGAGTATCCTGTATAGGCACAAGTCAAGGGAACTCAAGGAAAATGTGTGAGAGCAAAGGGCTTCCATTCAAACCACTGTCTTGGGGAAATGCTAACAGGACCAAGAAGTGAACTGGAGAGCCTTTTTTTCAAGACACCGGGCTATTTCCAAACAACTGGACTCAAATTCATTGAACAAGTGATCATGTCTCAATTGTGGGCTTTCAGCGTAGCCTCCTGGCCTGTAGAAACACCGCTTGTATGGAAAAACTGACCCATCTCCTTCAACTTCCTCTGCCTTCCCAAAGAGGAAGGAAGGTATCAGTTTCCCTACAGACAGGTGATTAGGATTTAACGTTATAATAATGATTCATAGGCAAACACTGATCAAGGGCCTTCAGTCACAAGGTACAGTAGCTTTAAAGTCTTACCTTGAGAAATTCCTTTACATTAGGGCTTTGGTATGAAAAGCTCCATATGATATGACTGATTGATTAGGAGACAAGGAAAACAATCTATGACACAGCTTGTGATAATACTTTGTGAAACAAAGCACCAGGAACGGAAATTTCTCTTGATCTTTTTTTTTCCCTCTTTCTTTGCAAGGCATCTTTTATTCCGCATGGATATTTGAAATATTCTTTTATTTCAGTTTAACAGAAATGACAGACTTCTCAGATATTTCCATAGGAAACTCAGAGAACTACTCAGGAGCAAAACAATCAAAAATAATCAGGAACAAAAAGGCAATGAAGAGAAAGTCTTTGAGACTGTTGCTGAACCAACACCAGAATTCACAAGGTTAACTGCATGCCCACATACAGGATTTGAATAAAAATAGCCCGTTGAGCAAAATGGAATAAAATGAAAATAAACACATTTAATGTAATGATTAAATTAAGACCAGTAACCTGTTTGGGAGGTTGGGTCCAGGGGTTAAACACAGACATCTAGCACCATTTTAAACGTTATATGGCCTGGTAAGTATGCTGAAGGACCAAAATTCTTTTTAGTGGCAGTCAGAAACTGACACAAAAATGGCACTAAATGCTTATCATTAAGCCCTTGAGTTGTTTCCTTAATACTTTGAGCATACATGTGTTAAGCAGTGTGAAGTAGAAACTGTAAGGGGTTTTTTTTTGACTCTTGCAAATGTGAATAAAGGAGGCTGTGCATAGAACAAAGCTCTATAAGTGAAGGCATCTGGCCCATGCTGGGCACCTTGTCTTTTCCCTTTTGAACCACAAGATTTAAAAAAAAAAAAAAAAAAGAAAAACAAGAAAGAAAAGGCTTCATGACAGTTTTCACCTTTTTCTCAAAATAGATGATGTTTGTTTTATTTCTGACAGATTACATATTTGGAAGAAAGTAGGAAATACATAGCTAGAGCTACTACCATGCAATCTTTTTTACAAAGAATCACTCATGCTATTTACAAGACTAGCTACCTAATGACTCTTTTTGACTGGTCAGATCTGTTTTATGTCCCTCAAAAATCCCATGTGGTAGCTCTTACTGACTTGTGGCGACACCTACCAGAAAGGACAAAACTCTTAATTCACCAGCTCCTTGCTACTGAACTCAGCCAATACATTGCTTAGGACTCACCAAGTTGCTTCCAAACCCAGAGCCTAAAGTCAATAAAAGCTTTATAGGATTTTCCACTTTCCCCACGGGAGAAAAATAACTGTGAGTTTGTTGTTTGGAAAGGCATTGATTAGCATATTGTTGGAACAGAGTGTTGACCTAACAATCACGGACTCAGCATGAACAAGTCTTCTAAGTAGAAGTATCTAGCAGAATAAGTACTCATTTCTATATCAACATTAACCATTTCCTTAACTTAGAAGTTCTATATTCCACTTGTTATATTACTCAGGCAACTGAATAAAAGCAAAAAGGATTGACTATCTAATAAAATCAAATTATCAGCTCACCTAGAAGTAGAAGAAATCACTCAGTTTTGCATTCAAGAACTTTTCAAAAATAAAGATGTAGTATTTTCTTGTGCTTTCTATTTTTCAAGCTATTTATTTAAATAAAATTGGAAATGACCATGAGATGGTTCAGGACACCCCCAGAGCATCAAAAAAGTATTTTCAGACACTCTGCTTTCCAATTCAAGACAGCAGGACATAAGCAACATGGGACTGCTTTATTTGTAACACTCCTGTTAACCCAGCTGTGATGCAGAATTCAGAATGATTGTTACAAGCTTCCTAGACATTTAAAGACACTATGTTTCTCTTGATCTTGGGGGAAAAGTAAGTAGTAAAGCCTTTGATACTGTCTCCTATAGCATTCTCCTAGAGAAGCTGGCGGCTCATGGCTTATTCAGGTGTACTCTTCACTGGGTAAAAAACTGGCTGGATGGCCGAGCCCAGAGAGTTGTGGTGAATGGAGCTAAATCCAGTTGGCAACCGGTCACAAGCGGTGTTCCCCAGGGCTCAGTTTTGGGGCCAGTCTTTTTTAATATCTTTATCAATTATCTGCTCAAGGGTAGGAAGGCTCTGCAGAGGGATCTGGATAAGCTGGATCGATGGGCCGAGGTCAATTGTATGAGGTTTAACAAGGCCAAGTGCCAGGTCCTGCACTTGGGCCACAACAACCCCATGCAACACTACAGGCTTGGGGAAGAGTGGCTGGAAAGCTGCTTGGCAGAGAGGGATCTGGGGGTGTTGATCGACAGCCGACTGAATATGAGCCAGCAGTGTGCCCAGGCGGCCAAGAAGGGCAACAGCATCCTGGCTTGTATCAGAAATAGTGTGGCCAGCAGGAGTAGGGAAGGGATCGTGCCCCTGTACTCACCACTGGTGAGGCCGCAGCTTGAATACGGTGTTCAGTTTTGGGCCCCTCAGTACAAGAAAGACGTTGAGGTGCTGGAGCGTGTCCAGAGAAGGGCAACGAAGCTGGTGAAGGGTCTGGGGAACAAGTCTTATGAGGAGTGGCTGAGGGAACTGGGGTTGTTTAGCCTGGAGAAGAGAAGGCTGAGGGTAGACCTTATCACCCTCTACAACTCCCTGAAAGGAGGTTGTAGCGAGGCGGGTGTCGGTCTCTTCTCCCAAGTAACAAACGATAGGATGAGAGGCAATGGCCTCAAGTTGCGTCAGGGGAGGTTTAGATTGGATATTAGGAAAAATTTCTTTACTGAAAGAGTGGTCAGGCATTGGAACAGGCTTCCCAGAGAGGTGGTGGTGTCACCATCCGTGGAGGTGTTCAAAAAACGTGTAGATGTGGCACTTCGGGACATGGTTTAGTAAGCATGGTGGTGTTGGGTTGATGGTTGGACTAGATGATCTTAGAGGTCTTTTCCAACCTTGATGATTCAATTTGATTATTTGATTCAATTCTATTTGATTTGTTTTTATTCTATTCTATTCTATTCTATTCTATTCTAAAAAAAAAGGAAAATAAAGTCATGCTGAATGAAAAGCTATGTGGGACTGTACAGGGAGACAGGGCATTGCAATGGCATATTGCAATGGAGCAGAGTGTTTTTAGGTACTTCAGAGGATGGGAACTGCAGGCTTTTTGTGTAGAATTAAGGGCATACAAGATTCAAGAGTGCCACACTGCCTCTTTTCTGCCTGCCTGCACTTGGTTTGCTTTCCCAGAGAGTTGCTTCAATGTTATTCCCAGTTCCAATTTTGGATTCATGGGGCATCCACAGTTCCTCAGGGAAGATCTGGTTTTAAAGTACTGCTGTTCTGTCTGAGTCTGTGCTGTACAGTTGATGTTGATAATGGAGTTATACTGAAGAACGGGAACTTTTACCAAAAAAAAACCCAAACAGACCTTAGCATATGTTCCTCTGCCATTGACTGAGGATAGACTATATGCCTTGTCCCTAGGAATCACAGCACTTCTCGTTCAGCTTCTCTAGCATGCTGTTCTGATAAAGAGTCTGATGTTTTACAGCTCCCAGAATGCAGAGCAATGCTTCTTCACCATAAGCAAAAGTTTTTGATGAACCAGTTCAGAGGGGTCCAATGAACAACAAAAGGTTGGATAAAAGGTCTCTGAATATGTCTTATCACGTATCTGCTTCTATGGATGACTGCAAATTAGTTTTATATATACTAGCTCTGTTACAATGTGCCCCATTGCAAATTCATTCACCAATATAAATCAGAAAGGATTTAGGCACATATGTATGTATATGTGTACACCCCCCCTCCCCCCCTTTTCTAAGCCAATAAAAGTGTACAGCATGATTCTTCCAAGACCTGAGTTTGTTTATGGAGATTCTGTTTATTAACACACATTCCTGCCTCATGGCAGAAAGCTAAATGCCTCATTACCTTATTATGTCTACAAAATAATGCTGTATCATTCTCATTTTTACACATGGAACACTGAGACAAAGCATAAATTGATTGGTCAGAGGGCAAATTATAGTTGACCCAGGACTGAATCCCAGCCCAAACCTCTGTGTACCAGATGATGCTTCTATAGCTTGACTCTGAGATCTACTCCCTATAAAGGGAGAGAGGAGATTTTCCAGAACTAGAGAATTTTTTATGAGCAATGGACCTTTGTAAGGTCATATACTGTCCTTACACTTCAGTCTTTACAAACTGAAAGAAGAATGCAAGATGAGATTGAAGACAGAACACTTCTTGAGAAAGTGGGCATTTCAAGGTGGTATAAGGGGGAAATAGTACAAAAGGGAGAGTTAATGTAGTAATGCAAGTCAACGCAATTATACTGATGTACAACAGGCATAAATGAGGGGAAAAGGAATCACAGAATCATAGAATCGTTTAGGTTGGAAAAGACCTTTGAGATCATCAGGTCCAACCATTAACCTACCACTGCCCAGAGTAATTTCATCTTGCTTGCACTTTAGATGCCCACAATGTTTGCGTCTATGAGCCAGTCACCCATAACTCATCATAGAGAAAAAAAACACTTCTAAAAATGAATTTGTTTGTTTAATATTTGTGCCTTGGAATGAGAGAAATTGCATTCTGTAAGTTCCTTTCTTCTCTCTTCCTTAGGGGGAAGTAGCAAATTTCCTCAGATGTAGAAGTATATTGCATCATTGTATCTCGCCAGCTATTTTTCTGCAACAGTGGACATATGCTAAGGGCAAGTAAGCATCTGAATAAAGCCTGGAGAAGTTTTAAAAGTGGCAAATGAATGAATCCAGGGGCCTTTAGTTGTTTCTATTCTCTAAGTCAGTTTGTGTCCATTTATTCAGTATTCTCCTCTTCAGCCGGTTTTTCATCCATTTCATCATCCTCTCATTGACTCTAATATCCTTGAATTTGCATATCAACTTCTTCTGTGAAACTTTATCAAAGTCCTAGTCAGATCTAAGTCAATCAGTTTTATAGCGTCCCCAGCCTCTAATTTCTTTGTCCCACTTGCTCCTCGATTAATTCTATCACATGCTTCTGACAAGATCTACTTCTACAAACCCATGGCTCTTGGCTACTGCTTAACAGACTTTTATCTAACAAGCTAACAAGTTCATCCTTTATGAATAATTCTAGAAATCTTTCCCAACACAACAGTTAAATCTGCAGGCCTGTTGTTCTCTGCTTCACAACCTGATTTAACTGGCAATGAACAAAATGTCAAAATTATACAATTCTGGGAATGTCTGATCAAGTGAAGATGTCCTCTTTGCAAATCATACCTGTTTAGTGTTACAACTGTAAGACAAGGTTTAGGATGTGCCTTATCGTCCAAACTGCTGTGGCATCAGTGCAAGATATAGCAGGGGGAAGAGACAGCAAATAAACTGACTTCAAAGGCTGTTATGTAAGAGAGGATTTAGGAAGCAGGGATTTCTTTCCTGGGATGATACCACTTTCACAGAGTTGTAAAAAAGTATGGCCAAAACCAACACAAAAAGATAAAACAATCCACATTTGCCCAAGTCACATTATACCTGTATTATTCCAGACAGACAGACAGTTGTCTAACCTGTTCTTAAAGACAAACACTGACAGATCAGCATAAGCTCCAATCTATTTCAGTGCTTCATTGCCTCCTTACTGATAGAAAGCTTTTCCATGGGACTCTTCATGGAAAGATGTGGTAGATAAAAATGTTATAAATGGCTTAAAAAGTAATTAAGCTACATTCAACATTTAAACCAAAATGGCAACTAAAAAGCATGACGCTGACACACCTTTGAACACAGGAATTCCCTAAATTCCAACTTACTAAAATCTGGCAAATACGTCAAGAGGTATTTTGTCCTATGCCTAGTTTTTACACTCTTTCCCTAAATGCTCACTGCTCGTAGTGTTAGGGACAAGATACTGAACTGGATGGACTGTTCGATGCACTGTAGCTATCTTTTTGTTCCTATGATCTTATTGCTCTGCACTGGACCCTCGCCAGTGAGCCTGCATCTTTCCTGAAGTGTAACTATCAATTCCAAGGCTCTCTAGCTTATACTGTCAAAAGCTCCATGTCACAGTCAAGCTGCTCTCATCTTGCACTACATAGGACTGCACTGCCACCTCCCCTGTCGCATTTATGTTTCCACTTGTTGCTTAGAGGCCTTTGGGACTGCAGATTTGCCGTGATGACCTAAGCAATGCTTCTTTAAACTGATATCCTGTATCAAGCTGCAAAAATAACCTATTGCCCATAATGGTTCTTAGGATGGTATATAGTATCTGCAGTTAGCCCATCTTTTCCATTGCACTTTGACTCCATTTAGTCATTGCTATCTATTCTTTGTATTAATATTATTACTAACTGTTCCATTGCAAGGACTCCAGTGAAACAGAAGCTCGGCACCTTTAGAACTGCGTGCCCTCGCCTAGGAGGAGGAGATCTTTGCTGTTTTTCATGGACCCAGTTTTTCCCCCTTTCTTCTTTTATCACCAAGGCTACAAGCCTTGGCAACAGGGAAAACAGAACATCTATTTATAGAAGCAATGAGTGAGGAGTGCAAAGACCTAGGGATGGACCAATTAGTAACTACTCTGTCTCGTTAGCATTTAGTTTAGGATGGAATAGAAAAAGGCAAATCTGAAGATCATCTGCATGAGATACTGGAAACAATGAGACCAATCTGATACTGCCTAAGGGAAATACAAAATTACAAACCAGTATGGGTCCCAAAATGGGATCCTGTAGAACCCTAGCATTAATGAATGTTGCATTAAAGATAAAGAGGCTTAACTGCAACAAGCTGGCTCCCGTGAAAGAAATATGATTCATGCCATGCTAGATAATCCAGAAGAGATAGTTAATCTCTGCTGCAGAAACTGATGTTCATTGATAACAAATGCTGCAAACAAATCCTAAAATAGGAGATTAACATGGTCTTTTTTAGTAAATATGTGAAGAGAGCTCTGCTGGATACTTCTATTAAGCATCTGGGGTGAATGACAATTGAAGCTGGTACTGAAATTTCTTGCATATGTTACTTATTAGGGGATGTTCTTCCACCTGAACTACAGCCACATCTTGAATGTGTGGATGTTAAAATAGGGTACACAAAAACTAATTCTCTGCAGGAAATACTGATCAATTCAGGATGTATCACAGTTAAATTCAAACATGTAAAATGAAACATGGTTAAACAGCCATAATACTGGAACTGGTAGACAATCTGCAAGGAACAAAATTAGTACAATACTGATCACAAATAACCACTTCAGAATTAATGCACAATCTTCTATTACTGTGTCACTGACTAATATGTCAGTTGAAAACAGAGCTAGGCGTAATTTTTCTATAAGAATTTATTCACACAGTTTTAGTCTTCCTTATTTGGGAACCACCCATTTTGAAAATACACTACTGATTATTCATGCTGCCCAGACAATTACAGTTAAAAGTTTTATTGCCTAAAATTGTATTCATGAAATACCAGTAAATATTGAGTGGCAAATAAACACAGCTTTTAACGGTCTTGTTCTTCCACACACTCTGAACACAGGTATTTGAACAAAGAATTTTAATTTTGTGGGTACCTGTCAACAGGATAAACCTAACATGAGATTTAAAACTGTGTAGTTTTCCTGAAGATGTTTTCTTTACATTTTGAATGAAAACTGTGGTCACTTGTAAAAACTTGTTACAGTGCGAAATATTTCCTGTTTAAGAAAGCCATGCATATTATCCAGGTCATGAAAACAGACACTGAGCAGTAAGAACTTATTAGATAGGCAATGAGGCCTTACCAAAAACAGGGAGAGTAGCGGCTCAGGGTAGAAAATATGGTTAAAAGGTTGGACAAAAACATGCATTACTAAAAATGTTATGAAACCTAAGATATACATTTTCTTCAAACATCCTATCTTGTCAGAGGAAGTATTAAGTAAACAAGTAAATGAACACTTAAGGAAAAAAATATCCTTTGCCAAAGAAAGAAAGAAAGAAAGAAAGAGAGAAGGAAAGCAAGAAAAAGTCCTGTATTGATGTTTTGCAGCTGAACAGCTGGAAATTCTCCTGAAACTTACCCTATAAAATTGTTAAGATACACAACACACCCCCACCCCCCCGCCATTATCTTTACATTATTTCAAAGCTACTTACATTAAAATAAAATAGCTTTGTTTCTTGTGATAGTACTTACACTCCTGGGTGTTTACGTTGAATGACAGTCCTCTAGCTAAGTGTTCCCTAATATCAAATTCACCTGCTCTACTTTTTCTCATTTGGCATACAAGTTCATGGATAGCCTTTTTCCACATTGCCTCATCAGCAAACCAAAAGCATCTATCCCACTCCCTTTTAAAGCCAATGGTAGAAATCCTTCTGATTTACCTAGAAGGAGGATCGAGGCTTCTTGTAGATGTCCCTAGAAATATCTCCATGTTCCAGAGCTGCAGTTCTCCTAAACAATACCTCTGCATTTTTCACAGGTNGTCCCTAGGGGATGACATTCATTAGCTGCAAATACAGAGGGAACATTAACATCATCTTATCAAAACAAATCGCAAGGAAGGGAGTTTGATGGTTAAGACCCTAGAATGAAACATCAGCAAACTCACACCACCAGTCTTTGAGTGCCCTCAAAAGTTACAGTACCTTTACATCTAAACTTTTCCTGATCCTTACTCATTTTTATGGTCCTCAGGGCAGGGACAGCGTGTGCTGAATTTACTGCAGCCACCACTGCTGTGTCACAAAACACTTCCAAGGTACAGAAAGCATGAGTAGAG
>VYZW01043310.1:3946-23447 GCA_013401315.1 Balaeniceps rex | reverse complement strand
CTTTTATGTTTCTCCTTTATTCAGCATACAATATCATTTCAAGGACCCTGATGCTTCTGCAGTTGTGTAACAGGTGAGGAGTTACATATATGCACAGTATTTTCACTAGTGAATTCTTTGTTGTGCATGATGCAGGGTCATGGCTGTTCTTTATTCGTTTGGCAAATTGATTATAGCTCTTTAAAGCCTCTCAAGCAACACAAAGCAGATGGAAGAATTATGAGCTAGTTTAATGCATTTTACCTTGATAGAAAAAGCTCGTAGCTCAGAGCAGCGGTTAAGAAATTACACACACACACAGAGCCTTCAGCTTGAGGCTTTCACTGCAAGCTGCATGACTAAATCAGAGGCTTTTAGTACCTTTGTCAAAGACTTTGCTTTGAAAATGAACCAGAGTACTGATGTAGGAAAAAGGTTGTTAGCTACTGGCTAGTGTGATTCGTAGCTGCAATATTTATCAAACCACTATAACTGCTTGACATACGTTCTTCAAAAAGCAAACTTTAAAAAGTTTGATTGAGATGTAACAGGGCTAACTGTGATTTAGTTTATTACTGTAAGTTTGTTACACATCTTACATTTACTAAAATTATAAGCAAGGCTTTGTACTAAATTTAGATTTCAATCCAAAACTAAATTTCACACCATATCTGGGGTTGGGGATAGCCATTCCAGTTTCCATACTTGCCAGCTGAACTGCTTTTTTCCATTATCTAACAGATCGTGGCAATTTGGCAGCCTGGCACATGGAACAGGAAAGTTCTGCACACCATGTACAATGGATCTGATGTATTGTAGACATGACATTCCACATAGAGCTGACTGTGGATACAAAATGGTTATACCTGAAACATATTAGTATCACCAAAAGTCATGATCCAAAACCATTCAGAAACAAATACGTTTAATTTGCTAAATGCCTCCTGCATTGTCACAGGCTCCCACTTCTCAGGGCAAGTTCCCCAGGATATACGCCTTCTGCTTTTCAAGTAGGAATACCAGTCTGGAAGTTGAAATCCAACCGAGACACCTAACTTGCAAGGTTTAGTGAGGAAAAGACATGAACTGTGATTCTTCTGAGGCACTAGGCCAGATCCTCACACTCTCTGAGGGCTGATGCAGAATGGGGAGAGGATTAGGAAGGATATATTTTAATCAGCTCTAGGATAGAGTTTGTAAAATTTTTGAAAGTCAGTTTCATAGTTTTCATGCATTTATTAAATCATTTATTCAATCTACAATGTTTTGTTTCAGAAAGTCACTAAATAGGTTCGTTAAGATTTCTGGCACATTATCTCAATGCCAAAGACTGACCATATTCTCCCCTCTTTTTTTTTTTTCCCTGAGAACTGCTGTATAACTAGAACTTCCAAAAATATCCATTTGCCCTCTGATTGTCAAAAATCATGTAATCATGTACTCTTTTCAAGCACTGACAACAGATCATTACTATTAGATCATTTGTCATTTGTTGGGGGGCATTTCTTGCCCATGTAAAGAAGTATAGTAACACAATAATCTGGAAAAAAGTGTTATTCTATGTCTGTTTTGAAACATAGATGCCTCGTTTGAAGATGTCACTTACAGCAGAACCTGTACATTCACTATCTAATAACAGAATGCAAGTGGCAGCATTTGCAGACAGCAGAATATTTAGGTTGCTCGAGCCTAAATAAAGACTGAGAGAATGTCAAAAGGAGAGATAAAACACGGTGATTCTTGTCATTCTATGACAAAAGCATTGTGTATACTGAATAGATAATTAGTGATTGTAAATCTCCTGTAAGTGAGGAAAGAATGACTTTGAATTCATTTGGGACAACACTAAAAATACCTACTCCTTTTTCATCAGTAGCTAAATACAAGGTAAACAGAAAGACTGGGATAGCAAATAATTGAAAATACGTCATTAAATCAATTATATACTTTCATCGAGAATAATATTTTCTCTCCCCATCACTTTAGAGAGGGAAAAGCAGGCATACAAGAAATCCAAACACAGGTAATAATAGAAATTTGTAGGAGAAGGGATAACTTCCACGTGAAGATAAATGTACAGAATAGAACTAATCAGTCCAAGGAACAGACTAAGAGGAAGCGACATGATAGAAGTACACAAATAATGAATAGCATGGCTAATAAAAATCATGATAAACCTACTTACCCTTGCTCATTCTGCAATTAAAATACCTGATTGAGTGGAACACAGATTTTAAAAAGTTCAGCAGCAAGATTTTACAACCTTATATGAATACGATGGTCTTCAAGACTAACAAGAGTGTTCAGACCCCAGGGACAATGAGGACACTTTACAGCAGAAAAACAAAGAGCATAATTGTTTGGGTTTTGGCATAATCCAAATCCAAATTTGTTTTTTAGCAGGTATGATCTTCTGCTGCATGCTGGTTATTCTCAGTGTCTCCCACTGCAATATTTCATTTGTTAATTTATCTAGATCGGTGCCTTTGATCTGTTGTGGAACTTCTATCATGCTAAAAATCACGTAAGTTATTAGCTTAATGAAAATCCTTCTTTTTTTCCTCCTCCACTATTACCTTTTTCCTAGAATGATATGAAGTGTGTATTCCCTGGCAAATATTTGCACTAATCTCTGAAAACAATAATGTTTAGACATAGCTGGATGATAGGATTTCTATCTTCCCCTAAATGCAGGCACCACATTTAAGGCAAAATTCTGACAGGGAAAATCAGTCATCTTGTACACGAACCTTAGTTTCAAGTTCCTGCTAAGGGTCCTTCTTCCATTCTTCCTCATGCAGGCAACAGACAGCTGAACCTTATTTGGAAGCATAGACTGTGCCAGATGGAGCAGGCTGGTTTAAAAATCGAAAGGATGCAAGAGCCTGCTTCCTGTAGGAGATAAACACAAAACATTCTGTGCTGCCAGCACCTCTGAGACCTCCTGTACCTTGGTGCAGCAGGCATCAGTTGGCTTTCAACTGCTCTGACGCCCACTTTGGCTGAGTTGCATCAAGTCCAGGAGTACCGCCATCATGTCAGCCTTAACACTGTTTCTGAATGCTATTTGTGAGTGTAAAGTACTGGTGTTTATTTGATGTATTTAAAATAATTAGGTTTAGGGTTTGAAATATTACAGTGAAAAGCTACCTGTAGAGTGATACTGACTCCACATATCACAAACATCAGTTTAGCTTCAGAAAAAGTCTCAAATTGAATTGGCATTGCATGCTACTTTTTCTTAGGAAAGGGTAATAGTGAAACAGAGACAAGGTGGGCAGGAGCCTCAAGGCATTTGGTGTGAGAATCCCTGCTACATTAAGATCCAAGAACTGTTTGGGTCTCATTTAGAAGGCAGAAGTACTACAAAGATCTGCAGACAACTGGCAGGATTAACTACACATGAAGGTCTCCCTTTCTCTGATACTAATGTCAGAAATCTCACCAAAATCCTCAAGAAGATCACAAGATTTTTTTCAACTTTTTACTGGACTATTTTTTTTTCCTATCTTGTATAATAGCCACCTCATAGCTGGCACCTAATGTGAAACAGTAATACAAATACTGTGGGTAATTCCTGAAGGTACTGGGTTCTATAAACTTCCTATCTGAACCGGTTTTATTTATTATTTGCATGAATAAAACCTTCTTGTTATATCTTTGCCTAGTTAGGACTTGGTTTTCAGAGAGTAAGATAAAGAGTCCATTATGGACACGTAGATACATACTTAATATCCATAGGCAATTATTTCACCCCCTGCACAATAATTTGTCTGCAATATTATAGTGATAAATAAAGGCTTCCTCTGTAATTCTGGGTAATTTTGTTACTGTACTGTGCAGGACTGTGACTTACAAGCACAGGGATCAGAAATGTTTTCACAGAGGTTTCACCACGGGCCAGGCTGCACATACTATAGCCTTTTGCTGTCATTTTAATTCAAAACATTTTTGGGGGCAAGTCCAACCAGAGTGACCTCTAATTTATCCTTTATGTATCTTTGCAAGTAATCAGTAGACTATGAGCCTGAGAATCTGGCAATTTTTCTGAGAATTTTTGGATCCTGTAAGGACAAAAATATATCTACATGCATTATACTGAGCCCCCTTCAATTTTTTCTTTGAGGAAGTTATGTTAGCTAGTGTTATGGAAAAACATGTGTGGTGGTTTGACCTTGGCTGTATGCCAGGTGCCATCAAGCTGCTCTATTACTCCCCTTCTCAGCAGGACAGGTGGGGAGAAAATGAGATGGAAAAAAACCCCTCATGGGTCAAGATAAAGGCAGTTTAATAAAAAATCAAAAGCAAAGGCCATGTGCAGAAGCAAAAAAAAGAAAACAAAGATTTTGTTCTCTACTTCCCATCAGCAGGCGATGTCCAGCCATTTCCTGGGAAGCAGAGTTTCGGTACGCCTAGCGGTTGCTCCGGAAGACAAACATAAATAACGAATGTCCCCCCTTCCTCCTCCTTTCTCTTAGCTTTTATTGCCGAGCCAACGTCATATGGTATGGAATATCCCTTTGGTCAGTTTGGGTCAGCTGTCCTGGCTATGTCCCCTCCCAAGATCTTGCCCACCCCCAGCCTACTGGTGAGGCGGGGGGGAAACGTTAGACAGACAGCCTTGATGGTGTGCTAGCACGGCTCAGCAGTAGCCAAAACAGTGGTGTGTTATCAACACCTTTCTAGCTACCAATACAAAGCACAGCACTATGAGGGCTGCTATGGGGAAGTTTAACTCTATCTCAGCCAGACCCAATACAACATGCTATGCAAATGAAATCACATCACTTGAAACAATTAAGGACTTTGAAGGACTAGAAAGACACCCCATCTTCTTGCCACAACAACAATGATAGTATGTTCTATTGAACTCTAATATATGATCAAGAGAATCACATGATAACGCTGTTACTAATAGTTGCAGCCCTGTATCAATTTGACTAGGTAAAGGAATTTATTGAGGAAGAATATGAGAGGTTTATGCAAAGCTGATATATACTCAGAAATGAAGTCCCATGAAATGAGTGGTGTCCCTCAGGGGTCCATATTAGGACCAGTACTGTTTAATATCTTCATCAATGACATAGACAGTGAGATCGAGTGCAGATTTGCAGACAACACCAAGCTGAATGGTGCAGTTGACACACCTGAGGGACGGGATACCATCCAGAGGGACCTGGACAAGCTCAATAAATGGGCCCATGTGAACTTCACGAGGTTCAACAAGGCCAAGTGCAAGGTCCTGCACCTGGGTCGGGGCAACCCCCGATATCAATACAGGCTGGGGGATGAGGGGATTGAGAGCAGCCCTGCGGAGAAGGACTTGAGGGTACTGATGGATGAAAAGCTGGACGTGAGCCAACAGTGTGCGCTTGCTGCCCAGAAGGCCAACCATATCCTGGGCTGCATCAAAAGAAGCGTGGCCAGCAGGTCGAGGGAGGTGATTCTGCCCCTCTACTCTGCTCTGGTGAGACCCCACCTGGAGTACTGCGTCCAGCTCTGGAGCCCTCAGCAGAAGGACATGGAGCTGTTGGAGCGCGTCCAGAAGAGGGCCACAAAAATGATCCGAGGTCTGGAGCACCTCTCCTACGAGGACAGGCTGAGAGAGTTGGGGCTGTTCAGCCTGGAGAAGAGAAGGCTGCGGGGAGACCTTGTTGCGGCCTTTCAGTACTTAAAGGGGGCCTATAGGAAAGATGGGGACAGTCTTTTTAGCAAGACCTGTTGTGACAGGACAAGGGGTAATGATTTTAAACTAAAAGAGGGTAGATTCAGACTAGATGTAAGGAAGAAATTTTTTACAATGAGGGTGGTGAAGCACTGGAACAGGTTGCCCAGAGAGGTGGTAGATGCCCCATCCCTAGAAACACTCAAGGTCAGGCTGGATGGGGCTCTGAGCAACCTGATCTAGCTGAAGATGTCCCTGCTCATTGCAGGGCGGGGTTGGACTAGATGACCTCTAAAGGTCCCTTCCAACCCAAACTATTCTATGATTCTATGGTTCAAACACAATACTGTATTTGAAGTTTGCCATAATTAATCTTGATAGGAAGTCAAAACAGGGCTCTGCTCTTAGTAATATTTCTGTGTGAACTTTTAATCTCTCCAAAGACAAAGTTTGTTTCAAGAAGAGAGTTAGCGAACAATCTGATTACCAGCCTAGAGCCCAGACAAGTCAGTGGAAGGCTAAGCCATTCAAGAGTTCCCTCATTTACTAGAACTTGTATCATAAGAAGAAATTTTATGTCATTAAAAAAAATACTCCTGTCATACCTGTTCAAATGTTTAAGTGGCACTAGCAGAGTTCCTGAATGACAGATACCAAGTATTTCTGGTACTGACAGATTTTCACAAAATGCCATTCATCAGTCTTGGCATAATTATTCCTATTGAAATAGGAGCCATGCACGTTAACACAACGCGTACGTAGCACATCAGGTTTAATCAAAGTAATAGTATTTTTGAATTTTTGATTGACAAGTTCTTTTTGCTGCTCCCGTAACTCAGCTATGAAATTATCAGCACACGCACTTCTGATCAACATATCAGTAAATTCCAGGGTTGTTCTAATCATGATTTACCCATAAAAATGGGTAAACATTTTGTTTGTAATGCAGATCCGTTAAACTTCTGCATAACAGATCATGCTGTTGTGTCTCAGCAATGTGGACACTCCCTGCAAAGAAAAGATGATCTCTGCATCTCTTCAACAGAGGCTGCAATACTCATTAATACATGCTCTGGAATAGGAAGGCTCTGCTCTAAGCAGGACTATTGACAGAGATGGGTTTGTCTTGGTGTACTTACAAGCAGAATACAGAATGGTCTGGAGACTTAAGCCATTGGAAACAGTGATATCAGCTGCCTTCAAATCTTGAATGAGAAGCAGAATTCCAAAACACTCACTTTGGAAGAAAGAGTTTTTAATATCATTTCAGACCCAGAAAATGAGTAAATCAATTTTGATTAATCGGTTATTAAAAACAAATAATGATAAGCCGAAAGATTTATGTTCAAAAGCATTTCTCACAAGTGGCCCGTATTCATCTGCAGGTAAAATGTGCTTTGAAGAATTTCGTTGTTGTTCTGAGCATGAGTTGTGAGCTGATATAAATAAAATTAAAGAATGCTGTTGGGACTTTGAGGATGGCTATCAAAATTGGAAATAACTGGTAAACCAACTTCATAATACTGACATTTAAGAATGATTCTTTATAGCATAAGACTTCTTTTTCTGGGCACACACAAATAATTCATTCATATGTAAAACGCATAAAAAGGTGAAGGCCAGCTTTTTGGCAATGGACCTTGACTTCCCTTTTAAGTAAGCCTATTCTCATCATCACAAAGGTCTACTGAGTCCTGCATGCAGAGTCCTGTACTTCCAAAATCATTCAGCTTACATTTCAATTTTTTGGGGAAAAAACCATTAATAACTAATTTCAGTAGTAGAGTTAAGTTTAAAGCATACAGAGAAGGTGAAAAGTACTGGGGAAATTAAAGTGCTTCTTCATATATGACATTTTCAGTACAAATTCTATCACTGCCACAACATTTACCCAGCACTTTGCAGTCATACTTTCACGCTGGTGATGATATTCTTGTACCACACAACACGGCTGTCTGTGCAAAAAAGCCTCAATTATTTCTCAGCACCTGGTAGGAGATAAGCTCTGCAAAAGCCATCCTCTTGTTTAGAGAGTGATGTATATCGTTGCAGAAGTAAGTGTGACCACTGCCTGCCAACTGCGTTGATAAAACATGAAGCAGACATGCAGCAAGGATTAAACGTTTGATCATTACTTTAGCCTTTCCAAAATAATGTTACAGATCATTATATACATCACAAAGGCACAGACAATTATGCAAGATACATCATAGAATTCATTTTTTCCTCAGGAAATGTATGCATGTGAGACAGCAAGAGGGACAGAAATGACAATCCCACTGCAGCAAGGGAACAACAGCGAGTTGTGCTCATTTAAATGCTTGAGAGTCCTTGTAGCAAAAACCCCAAAGCAATAGCTATGGGGAAAGATGAAAGCTAGCACAACCAACAGTGTCAATGCTAATGAGGAAAGACTATCAATGCAAACTCTCTGTTGGCTACATCAGTAGGACAATGAAGCTCAATTTGCTGAATGTTCCAAAAATAAAATGACAAATTAAGCATCATCATCACACTTTTAAGTGTACAACAACAGCTTTTGTGTTTCCTGCCGAGAACCATATATTATTGTGGAACACATGTAAATACACATTGTATATCACAGAGCCATTTTTCACCCATAAAAATGCACCCATACAAAGTCTGGCAGGCATAAATAAAACGTTTAAAAAAAAAATCAGCAAAAGTAGCAATGAAATAAAACACATAGTGGATGTTGTTTCTATTGGCTACCTTCACAAACCCGTTGATGGACCAATATTAAAAAACATCTATACAGATGTCCTACAGATAACAACGACATTTCATTTTTACTAGCAATCCAGAATGCTTGAGATATTAAAATTAATCAAGAGGTATGTTGTATTACCAGCAAAAGCAAGATCAGAGAAAAGAATATAGGTCCCACTTACTGAGAGAAACTATGGTGTTTCATGAAAGACAGTGCTTCTGAGAAGACTTGATCATAAGTAGATAACCAATTGATACTGCTGCAGCTTAATCAAATGTCACAGATATGTTAAGGGAGTGAAAGGGCGACATCTGTATTATGGGGAAGTGAGTTTTATAACATGTGCTCCTTCCGATACTCTCCCAACTAAAGCTGCCGATGTAGGGTACTGGAAGAATTTCTAAAGACCTCAAGTATTGCAAGAAGCTGCATGAAATTTAACCTATTGCAGATCCTGAATCACAGAATAATGTGTTTTGTGTTGGGAGAAGCACAACTAATCACATCAGTAATTATATTTTGGAACTGTTTTCTTGATCAGCTTCGCATGTGGAACACTCAACAGGGCAACTACCAGACTTATAACTACAAGAATTACGCTGAATAAAAAACTGATATGCAGACCTTGGCAAAGGTACGGTTACTTAATCTCCAAAACAGGTCAGTAATTTGTCACATCAGCCCTTTTATGAACCATCAACCTCATTATCGCAGTTCACTGCACAAACTGCCCTTGGGAGTCCAATACTAATAGTGTGCAGAGAGAGGTAAGACACATAGCCCAAACTACCTCATTATAGATCCGCTTTAAAGAAACACTTACATATTAGGGTGAAACAAGCATTACATTTAGAAAAACAAAAATCAATACGAGGAACCCAAAAGCTAAATGTGTGTTTTCAAGTAATACCATCAAAATTAGCTTTAAGAAGCAGCCCAGGAAACCGTACACGTGACAAGTACCATTGATCTAGCTGTATGAATGGCATCATTATACACTCACCCTTACTGGTAAAGGCACTGCAAGAATTGCATATTTGAATGGGAACATGCTTTAAAACATACAAAGGACCTCCAATTTTACATCTGCATGCATGTGTCTGCGTTATTCTCCAGGTGTAAATGACAGCAGTGCCTAAGGCCTCAAGCCTTTAAGTTGCTAGGTACTCTGGGGAGCCCTTACTGCTTTTATTGCATTTATGGGGAGCTGAGCATTCTTAGAGCCTTCTTGGCATCATTGATGCAAATTTCCCTCTATGAAGCTTTGAAAATGTGTGGCACATTAAAGCAGAAATGAAGTTTGCTCATGAAATTTCCTTAACAACATTAAATATTCTAAATATTCTAAACAGGTATCACATCCCTAATTTTTGATGTAGCCACTGCAGAATAAGAGGACAATCAGTCTTATTCTTAAGGACAAAGCTAATTAAGTGAGAGAAATCATAACATAAAATCAATTTGTTGGCAATTACAAAACACTCTGTTCTGTTTCATATAGCAAAAGTAAATCACCCCAAAATCTCTAGTTTATCAATTTTAAACCCACTTCCTCTTAAATTTGACCTTGGCCCTATTGTCCTCTTTGTGACAATATAGTAGTCTTCAGTAGAAAAAGGGTAATGTTTAAGTGTCTGAAAAAGCATTTTAAGAACTTAATGCAGACACAAATTCTGTATCAGTTTTACATCTTCAGTTTATCTCTAGATTTGAAAACAACTTACCCAGGAAAAGAAGAAAAATGTATTGTTAAGACATCAGAAGGTCTGAAAACAGATTTGTTGTCAATTTCTACACACTTTATGGGCCATTATTTTTCCTACAATTTAAGCGGACTCAGATCAAACTTCCCTCAAAGACTTTTTTATTTGTTGTCATAAAACATCACAGATCCAAAACAGCCACTGTGGAGAAATTTTTTCTTGATAGTATACTGTGACCAGGCATACTGGTATTACTCTTCTTCTTCAGAAAATAATGTTTAGCAAAAGGAGATGGATGAGCAACAGGTCATAGAAGGCTAAACAGAACAAATACATTTCAAATACACTTCAATAACTTAAAGGGAAGATTTAGCAAAGCAGTCTTATCAAATTCTGAAAATTTAGTAAGCCTGAAGTTTAAGTTACATGAAAACCCTGGAGGCTGGAAAAGAATGGGAGGAGCTACCAAACAGTAAGGTTTTACTTCCAAAATATAATCCTGCTTTATAGTCTAGTTTACCAAAATATGCTCAAAAACTCAAAAACTGAGTTTCAGTGTTTTTTTACCAATTTGTACCAGGTAAGTCTCTGGCTCTTTGGAACAATTGTTTCTACTGTGGTATGAAGGTTTAATTTTAAAACTAAGCCAACCAACCTGTTGTACAAATGGGCAGTTCTGCTCCCCTCCATCCTCCTTTCCTTCAGCACTTGTTTGACTGAGCATTAACCAGCTCAGGGAACCAAACTGGAAACCCACAGAAAATGAATAGTTTTCTATTTTTTATGTTCCCAAAACCAGCTTATTGTGGGGCCAGACAAGCCTAGAGCCAGCCCAGAGGATGAGATGGGACTGTGTGTGAGAGAAGCAGGAAGAGGCTCCCATTTGGCCCCAACTTCTCACTAGACTGGCTTGCTAGCTGAAGGCACACTCTGAGAAAGCCTCTTTCTTTTCACAAATGTTCCTTTGTAAAACACGTAATGATTTGGAAGTGTGTCCCCTAACAGTGTTTGCAGAGGATGTCAATGCCTCCTCTAAAACACCCTGGTAAGCTCAATGCATTAATACAAACAGCCTTGATGCTTCCTTCTACTGTTACAGGTGTTTTTCTTATTTCCCCTGCACCTTTGTATGTCCATCTCTGCACATTGTATTTTAGAGTGTCAGGGTCTAAAATGTGGTACCAAAATTCATGTTTTACTACTTGGATCAGCAGCCTGATTATCAACATATCATCCAATGAACGTTCAATACTACTGAAAATCAGACCACCTAAACACAGATAGTTATTATGTACCTTTGAGCTTTTCTTGTGAAAGTCTGTTTTCTTCCCAGGATGTCTTCTACTTCCTGCACAGATCCTGAGTGAACATGTCCATTCACTTTTCTTTAGTTGCCCTAAAATAATGGAAACAGTCTCTTGCTTTGGTTTACTGATTCTTACCCCTGAGGCACAAGAATAGAGCTGAACAAAAGAATGTGACCAAATTTTGAGGAGTGTAATAAATTGATAGTACTGAAATGCAGAGAGAACTGCTTTCATATTCATCAGACAGTTCATGTAAAAAACCCCACCAGAAGGAATCAAAAAATGCATCTACCCTCGCCAACACTTGAAATCTTACATGAAGAATATTTGAAGTTGCACAAAGTATAAACTGAAACAACACACATAAGCGAAATGTGTGATGTCGGCTACAAAGGTATTTCAGATATGATTGTATGAAGAGGTTTTGTTGAAAGCAGGAGTTATTCTTGAGTAGCATAAGGCCTTCTCCCTTCTCTTTGCCATCCTCTCCAGCACTCAATCCCCAGGTAGAAGTCATTTTGAAGTTTTCTCTTAAGAATAAGACCAATCACAGTGCCAATAGCCTTGACTTTAACTGAAAGGGACAGAGATTCTTTTAAAGCACCCTTCTACTTGAGAAACAAAAGAGACAAAAAGCAGAGTAATATCTGTGGGGCTTGCAATACTTCCAAGGAACTGTGAAAAATAAAGTGCTCAATGCCACCGAGAGCACAAAAGGGAACAAAACAGTGCTACCTCCTCACAAGTGCCTTATGGATTCAGCACCCAGCTCCTGGTGAGGCCTAAACTCGGCGTAACAGACTCCTCCTCTCCAGCTCTTGCCACGATACAAGTGCCCGGGCTGCCACCGTCTCTGTAATCCAGGCTTGGTGTCTCGGGGAGGAGAATGAAAGGTGGCAGTGCCTCTGAATCCTCGTTGTGCTGAGGCCTGTGCCTCCCACCGCCCCCACGGCCTCGCCGCAGGACGGCCTTCCCGAGGCGGGCAGCCAGCGCCTCACCGAGGCGACAAGGTGAGGAGACAGGACAAGGAGGGCAGCTCTACCCCGCCGGCGGCGGCCTGAGGCAGCTAGGGGCTGCGCTGCCCCGGGGGCTGGGTGGTGGGGTGGCATGGCAGGAAAATCTTCGCCTCTCTCCTTGCCGTTTGTGCTCAAGGCAAGTGTTGGAGTACTTTCTTCGGTATTTGAGTAACTTTACAAGCAAAACCCAAACGGGGATTGAAGTTGAGCTGGGCTAGAGGCGGAGCGGTGGGAAAGGCTGGGGTCGGGGGCGGGGAGGGAGGCCGAGAGGGGCCGGTAATGTGGGGTGACAGTTACAAAATGAGGCTGTGCCTGTGCCTTGGCCTTTGCTGTGTGCATACAGGAGAGTGTGTGTGCGCTGAGAGGCCTTTCTCTGCACGCACGTGGGAGCTGTGCCGTGGGGTGTAAGCCCCTCTTCCCCTTCCGCAGGCTCTGCTGCATTACCAGAGAGGTTTATGGATCTTTTTGTCGTGTAAGCATGGACAGGCCTTTAGAGGAGTTCTCTACAGGCTTGTTTTTCTGCCTTTAACTCTGCGTGACCTGGCCCCTGGGGAAAGGGTATTGGCCTGAAAATCTCTCACCTTGTTTCCTCACAGAAGATAGTGCTCAGTGGCCTTTCATGGGGAGAGCTGAGGGCGGGCAGGTGGCACTCGATGCGGCTGTGCTGTGAAGCCTTAAGAGCTAAGACTTCTCCAGGCTCTTGCACTTGTCCTCTCACGTACGCGATTTGCCATGCCTGTACTAATGATGCAAGCTGATTAGATTTGAAGCTAAGATTATGTGGTGGCGCTTCCTGTGTTTCCAGAATTTTATTTTTTTGAAGGTCAGGTAATTAGATAACAGTGCATTGCCTTGTATCATTAATTTTAAATAATATTCCAACATGTTTACTACATATATTAGAACACTTTGAACTCTACTGAGCAAAATTTTCATATTTCTGTATTACTCTCAAACAGCTAGGGCTTAGATACACAAGTTATTTTGCCCTAACATAAAACAAGAATTTCTGAGCTAAGGCACATCAAAGATCCATCTAGTCCCCTTTCCAATAGTTCCTGTAAAGAGTAAGACTAGGGCAAGGATACTTCACACGCTCTTAGCCTTGTTGACAATTTGTGTTCAGGAGACTTGCTAGACTGGAAGTAGCTGTGAGTATTTAGTAACTGAGTTTCTTGTCTGTCTTCCTTGAATTCATGGGGTCTTTGTCGTACTTGCATCTTTTGTTAGTGAGTTTTGTAGATCTGTTTTGTGAAATTGATATTGTGAAATATAAATGTTTTGCCTTTTACCTATCCATTGTGAAGCTAAGCAGACTTGTTTATTTCCCTTCAGTCTGCCGAGAAACCTTAGAGCAAGAAGATCCCTCTTCTCATTCTGTATGTAACATACCAAATGAAGCTGAAATGAAGACTATGAAATGTCTCAGGGTAGATAGATGTGCACCTCCCTTCATGCTCACATATACGCAAGACTCGCCTCTTATGGATAGACACACCATTCCTTTTGTAATGGCTGCAGCTTAGTCAAACTGCTGCACTTGGTTAATTCCTCCCAAAGTTCAAGTCGAAAAAAGTAAAATAGCTTGCACTGAGCTGCAGCACTAGAATTATACCTAACCTGAGCTAGTGAAATCTGTCTACAGCCAGTTGTATTTCCAGTATAGACATAGTGATATCAAACAGTAGCTTTTCACACATAGGACTTAAATAACTTTTACACATGTTTTGCAATAAGGAGGAGATAATGGACAATCAGAAACCCTTTCCTTTGAAGGCCTTGCAATGTAAACACTGTGCTTCAACACTGAGTGTAAAGTCTAATTTCCCTCCAGCTTGCAATGTGCCAGGCTAAATTTTTTGGAGGATCATATTTTAACATTTTGATCAAATTTTTGCTCCCACTAGGTGGCATACATTCTGAATGCAGATTTAGATGCACACCAGTATCCTTTGGGGGAGAATAAGTCATTACAAGCCTAAGTGATCATAGATTGTATCTTTTTTTCCCCTGCACTTTCCAAATCATTTGTTTCCATACTGTCTCTTTTTGTTAAAAACAAAATTCAAGACTAGTACTAGGTACAGAAGGACTGCTTTTCAATGAATATAAAAAGCCAGGCTTTTATACTGTTAGTCAGCACAACTCACAGGGTATGGACACCTTAAATTATTTGTAACAAGCAAAGATTTAGCCAAAATAATGTCCAACTCTCAATCTGAAAAATGATATGTGCCCATTTGGGTAGGTTTCTGTCTGTTTTTCACTGTGCCAATTTTGTTATTTATTTAATTTCAGAATCCCTCACAGTCCCCAATTGTTTCTGTTGTGGTATGCAGGTGTTAGAAAAAAGTTTGAAGAATGTCTGTTATATTTCTCTCCTTGCTTAAGACGTGATTCCTTAAGAAACTGCAATGCCTCATTAAGTTTGTATTAGATCAAGGAGTCAGTATAATAAAAATAAACCAACAGCACAACGTACATTAATTTTCAAAACTTTTATTGTCCTCACTGTTTCTCTTAAATTATTTTATCTACATGTAATGTGCTTATCCCATAGCTATATTGTATACCGTGCCAGTTCACTTCTCTGCAACTGAACTCCTTGCAACTGTACTGTTCTAGTGAACTAAAATTTCAAGCAGATTTCTGCATGTCCGTAAAGAGTATAAATTAACAATGGGCACTTTTTGTCTACACACTATGAAGTTTGCGTTAGAGATGATTACCCAAACACCATAGTTTAGACATAGTGTTTATAAAAAGGCAAGGAGAGAAGGCACATAGGTAACAGTGAGAGGGATGTAAAAACCTGATTGAAGTGCTGCAGTAGAGAAGAAGGATACCACCTTCTTGGGGCAGAATACTAGTGGTGAAGAAAATATTCTGGATTGGTTAAGTAGATTATGACAATAACTCTACAAGCGCTGAATTGTATTTGTTTTGGGTGTGGATCCTGGTCTTGCATGTCAGCATAAACCAAGAGCAGCTGTAGACTCGCACCATCGTAATACCGAGTAATTGAGAGAAGAGCTACCTTTCCTGACAGTTGGTTTTCCAAAGAGAATCGCTAACTATGCAAGCACGATTATACTCTGTGTTGTGTAGGAGGGAGCAAGGATGCATCCATGTCAGGTGCGGAAAGGGCAGAAGGGCAATATGCCTGAGTGTACTGAAACATTGCTGATCTTAGTGGCAATTGGAGTAATGTTAGTACTTGTAGTCTGACACAGCTCAGGCTTTAAACTGTTAACAGTTAATTTGATCAGGTAATTCTTATGGACTTCTCTCTGCTGTAGAGAATCGTAATGTCTTTTGCATTTTACTTTACTAATAGCTGAATTGGAAACCTCTTGCAAGTGTGAGCCAATACCCCATGAATAGTAGCATCATCTTCAGTAAGATTGCAAGGGGAAGTAATTGTTTGTAAATGATAAGGAAAGACTCCCATTCTACTTCTTTCACCTTCTTCCCCTCTCCAGTTTGGGATGAAATTGAAGGCAAACTTGGTTGATAACCAAGTAGAAACTACTGTACATGAATAACTGTAATTCAAACAGGATTTATACCCTTCTCAGAGCATTACCATCAGCTTGACAGCTTGGAAACTTAAATTAAGATAAATATACTGTCATTAATTTCAATCATTATTAGATGCAGGTTAGGGAATTAAAATTCCTTCTTCATTCTTCTGCAAAAAGAAATTTTTACAAGTGTAAGGAGTATTTTTAATTGTGGCTTTTTATTGGATTCCTGGTCAGATGAAAGAAGCTTATGCTGGGAGAGTACAGAGCACGTGGTCTTTGAAAATCTAGCTACTTTAGGTCTGCATTGATAATTATTTGATATCACTTTTAAAAGTCTTGGCAGTATGTTTTCTCCTCTGCTCCTTTTCCCCCTCCTTAGTGGCTACTTTTAACATTAAATATTCTAAAGGAAAATTTTGGTTCTTTACTTGGAGTGTCCAGTAACTTCCTCTGTTCTGACTTCTGCTGAAATCTGTGGGACTAACCTGCAGGGTGTTTTAAGCACAATGTTCGTGGAGAAGTTCTATTTACTCAGTTTATTCTTTTGCTTAGTGATTTAACTTGGCTTCTCCCATGGCTTTCCCCTCCTTGTTCTTATTTTCTGAGATACTGTTTTGGTTGGATTTAGATGGAAAGATTAAAACAAGTAAAATTTGCTGTCATTCTTTCCTTCCGCTATGAAGAAAGAGCCCCATGCAAATCCCTCAACTGGAGCCACTGCCTACATTTGAGTTATGCTTATGAATTCCACAAAAAGAATATTGCATTACAGTTTCAATCTCTAGTTTCCAAGTGCAGACGTTGATATTACCAGAGTTAGCTCAAAGCTATCAATCATTAGAAAGCTTATTGACTGTTCAAAGTAGTTCTATCAATACCTCATTTGCTGTCTGATCTAATGCACAGACTGTGTAATGCCAATGCAATGACTCCATCTTTCAAATCATAAGACATAATTTCTTACAAGCATTTGTAAAAGGCCTACATTTTTATGTTTGGCCCATTGAGTTAGATGGATGTGTTTGGCCTACTTTGCTGCTAGGCTGATAGCTGTGAAGAAAAATTGCTCTTACAATATATGTTTCAAGTACATGTAATAACAGTATTGAAGGAAATACTTACTTTGATGAAGTACTTCTCAAAGTTAGGCTTTTGGAATGGCTTCATGTAGTCTAGGTTAAATGGCAAGCATTGACTTTATTGGATGGAGTCCAAAACAGTATTTAACAAAACCTGATCTAGCTGAGTGATGTGTAATAAAGATAACACAAGGCAGTGGTGACAAAACCCAGCTCCCAATCCTGCTCTGACTTCGTACTCTTCTTTGTATGTGCTGACTTGTCACAGTATAATGAAGTATAGCAGTGTGTGTGCAGGCAGCTTTGCCCTTTCTGGAGCTCTGGAAAGCTTTTGCAATCACTGAGGGCTAAACTGTGATTTGGGTATCATCAGGTCTGAGCAAATCCAAACACTGCCCAGTCCTCTCAAGAAGACTTCCCAGACTGGATATCCAGGAGCTGAGGACAGTGCACATACCTACGCTGATTCTCTGGAGCAGACGAAGCAGAAGATGGACAGAGATGTATTTCTGTTCTTTGCAATTCAGTGGCCAGCACAGCTGAGCTAATGTTTAGGGGCAGGAGGGGTTAATGATTTGCTGCTGGTATAGGCCAGCAGCTAATTACTTTCTGTCTGCAACAACAGGGAAGCAGGATGGAATTGCCTCTGTCTAATTTGCCGTCGTTCCTGTGGAATGCTCCAGTGCAGAAACATGCTGCTCCAGGCTGTGTCTTAGTGACACTGTCTAGCCCTCAGTAAAATACGCAAACACTAGTAACGTAAGAGCAAACTTTTCAATACATCCTGGTATCTGAAAAGAAGATGATCGGGGTCACAAGGAAGCAGATTTTCACAGAAGTGTACAAACATTCAATATAGTTTTCTAGGTATACCCAAGCCCAAGGGCTGTGTGCCTTTGCATAACATTATAAACTAATTAACTCTTCCTAAGTGCAAGTATGATGTTGAAACCAAAGATTTCTTACAAGATTCTGGTATTTCAACATTTTGATTAGGCTGGAAGAACAGACTGGCTGGCAGGAGCTGATGTGTAGTCTTACCTAAATCTGGCATGAGCAGTCATGCAATGAGATGGTTTTAAGATGACTTGATGATATACACTTTAAGAATAGCCAACAACAGGCATTCTGAAAAGCCTAGTTTTTTCCTCTCTCCCCAAAGAGCAGATCAGCGTACCTGATGGGAAGTATTTTCTTCTGAAAAAAAATGTAAGGTTCATAAAGTTTTCTTTTCTGGAATTAGGATTAAAATTTCACAATTCTAAAAACCAAAAATTGCCTTTAGGAAATGCCAGCTCAGTTTTATAATTTTTAAATGTTTCCCTTAGCTATTTTTATTACTTTTTCATATGTTTTCTCCTTTTAGAACTAAATATGCAAAACCTTAGGATTTTAAGTAGCTTTTAATAGGGAACGTTTAAAAAAATTTAAAAATACTGACACATTTCTGCAATTACAAAAACATTTTTAAGAAAAAACAAATTTGAACCCATGTGTTTTGAATCAGAACCAGCCCTTTTTAGGGGGTGGAAGGGCAGGAGGCAAAACCAGCTCAGTTTGGAAGTGGTGGGTCTTTAACTCTTGGTGACACTACCTCAGGGACTTCTCTAGCAAAATATTGGTTGATGTGTAAAAAATTTCCTGTGTTTCTAAGATGTACTCTTTCCACTACTGGTGGATTCAGTCTCTCAAATGAATCAACTTTTGCTGCTACAGTATGCGGGGACATGTGTATATAAAAAAAATCAGGTTTGAAGCAGAATGTCAGGGGGTTTTTTGTTTTTTTTTTTTTTTTATGTGTGTGTTTCTCTTCACCCCCTGCACCGGTGAAGTTTCACCTCACTTGCAACAACTTGGAATGCCATGGCTTTCTGCTGCCACTGAGACTTAGGAATGCTAAAACTTAGTTCAGATCTGGAATATGCTGTTCTTCAGGTATTATCAACAGAATTGAGATTGTGGATCTGAGGATTAAATAACTGGAGTGCCAAAACAATCCATATGCAGTAATGGGGTGGAAATCTGTGCTTTTGATCAGAAGCATACAGGAATGTTGACCAGCAAATGGATATTTTTAAGAATCACAGACAACTAAGTGCAGAACATCCTCAGGAGACCAAAATATACAGACATGAGAAACTAACAAGTGTCTCTGATGTTGCTTCATACAAAGAATACTTAGGAGTAACTCTTGAGAATTATTACGATAATAACTGCATTAGAGATGTAGGAGAATTTAGAAGTAGTTATGGTAAATGTCAATAAATAGAAGTGAGTGTTTGAGGTGGTAAAAATGTGAATATTACCATTTATTTATACAAAATAATGACTACTTAATGTTTTTCTCATTTTCCTCAGGCTGATACCACAGAGTGAAACTGGCTTGGTTAAGCTACTGTTTATTGTAGATAACAAAGAGTAAATACTTATGTATGTGCGTGTATAAGTTTTGGTAAGCAGGTGTGCACCTGAGAGCTGCCATGGTTTCGTTATT
>VYZW01043309.1:0-22421 GCA_013401315.1 Balaeniceps rex | reverse complement strand
TGTTTGGTTTATTTCCTGTCTTCATCTGCTGGTAGGAGGGCAAATTGCCAACTGGACTGGCATTTTCTGGATTTGGAGAAATTAAACTTGCAGGTAAGAAATTACTGGTTTTTCATAGGTATAATTGGAAACAGAACTGACTTTTTGTTTATTAAACAAAAAAATCTGTGTAAATGGGTCTTTCAGAATAGGCTTCCAATGGATTTGATCCAGGGGAAATTGAAATCCAATCTAGCTGAAATGAGACCAGAAATTTTATGTGGTTACCAAGATAAGGCTTTTCTATATTAGCTTTGACTAAACTTGAGATTAGTTTTTATTTACTTATTTATTTTTAAATTCTCAGAGGTAATATAGTTACAATATAGTAAGTGACCAAAGAGAATCACCTTTTTATATAATTTCTGTTTTGCGTGCAGGTTGTCTTTTGTCCCCATCCCCCACTCTGAATGAGTGAATCAAGTCAGGTCACATTTTCAAGATGCAGAAATCTTAGATGTCTTAATTCAAAGGAGTAATTTCTTACCCTTTTGAGAGGTAGCTGAGCTGCCAAAAGCAATGCTAGTGCANAAAAGCAATGCTAGTGCAAACAGAACTGTTTGTGGGGTTACCTTATGAATTAAACAACAACAACAACAAAA
Source organism: Balaeniceps rex (assembly GCA_013401315.1). NCBI lineage: Eukaryota > Metazoa > Chordata > Aves > Pelecaniformes > Balaenicipitidae > Balaeniceps > Balaeniceps rex. The sequence goes on along the minus strand of VYZW01043309.1, from coordinate 21,780 downwards.
AAACAAAACCAAAAAAGACTTCTCTCAAAAAAAAATTAAAAATTGACCACTTTGATCCATTTTCAGAGCGGCTCTTACGTGATTGTACCAGAACAACTGAAAGGGCAGCATACTGTGGAGCAGGGATTGAAATGAGCAGTAATTTGTCAATTGCATTTTATTGTTATATGCGTACCATACATAATGATATTCTGCTTGTGCTTAATAAATAATCTCAAAATAATAAACCATGAAATAAACATCTCAAAATAATAAATGTGGAGGAAATCAGCAAGTAAATATTCTGGAGAATACCTGATAAAGACAGAGCCAGTGAACACTAGTGGAGAAGGATGTTTATCGGAAGACTTCACTAATCTCACTTTTCCCTACTTCTTAAATACATAATTAAAGGACTGAAAGTCAAAAGCATGCAGAGACTTTTTGGGGAATAGCTGTATAAACCTGATGTTAATACTCTGGCTGTTGCTGTTATTCTCGAATAAAAGTAAGTAAATTTACAGACCTGGAGGGAGCATATGTATCCGCACTTCAAGCAGACGCTTATTCCTAACTTGCAAGTATGTTAGTGTTGATTACTTAATGAATCATCAGTATTCTTTTGTAATAGGCAGGAATTCATTAGCAGGATGTTTTTACTGAATGCTTTTCTTTGTTTTCTAAGAGGAGCTTAATTTAAATAGCGGTTCCTGATGTAGAGAACAAAAAATACAAATGTAAGCCAAATATTTGTTAGTTTTTAATGACGTATTCTAGTTATTAAGATGATGTTCTCCTCTCTTTTGCTGCTTGTTTTTCCTAACAAGTTATTAGTTGCAGTAGAATTTTGAATTTGTATGGAGTTTTTTCTTTTTTTAGACATTAAAAAAAACCTCCACAATTTAAATGGTCATAACTTAAACAGGGTATCCTGGGCTAACATGGTGAGACTCTACATTATACTTCTCTTATATATGTGCGTTATGGAAAAATGTATGCCGTGAAGTAATACAGTGGTTATTTGATTATTTTAAAAGCAATTTTTTTAAAATACTGTCTCTGGCATCACCAATGCCTCTCTCATGTAATAAATCCCACCAAGAATTTTGCTGGATTTGCCTCACCACTTTTCAGTATGAAAATAGCAATTCTTCAATTACTTCCAAAGGAATNTGCACTCTGCAGTCTCACTGTGTTAGTCCAGGTTACCCTGTTCAGCCATATCTCACATACTGCCTTTCTTTCATTCAAAAAATAATCATACAATCTCTTACTAAGATGCACTGTACTCTCCATGTACCGACTACCTTCCTGAGATTATTACACTTTAGAAGCCATTGTTTTTATCTTCTTTTTGGCTTTCAAGTTTTCTATTTCTAGTCTGAAGGAAAGGAGTTAACAATTTGTTGTATGGGTTCTTTGCTTGTTTTCACTCAAACTTGATCCTATTTCCTTCTTTTTTAACTTCTTTCTATAGTAAACCCTTTTGTCTCTCTTACTTTTCCTCTGCCTTTTTTGGAATGTCCTTGCTTTTACTCCTGTATTAAATGGCTTAACACATTGTCTACAAACCTTATCTTGCATCATCCTTAAATCACCACAGCTACAAAACCAATAGAACAATATTTTATTGAATTTTATTTAAAAATAGAACTGCATACTTGCGATCTTCAGTGTTATTCTTATGATGTATTATGGATTTTGTTCTGTATAAGTTATGCATATAAGTTATGAGGTAATATCTTTCATAAAATCTAGGCTTTGAGTCTTGGTCTACAGGTGTTCAGGTCATTGTGGTTTTCTGTTGGTGTTTCTTGCCAGTGGTTTGTTCTTGGGAACAGAAGCAATAGAATAAAATTTGTTTGTACATAGGCCGTTCCAGTTCAGTATGTTTTACTACAGACCAGCATTTTATACAGAAACTTATATGTTACATTATTTTTATGTGAACTTTTGCTAACACTTTTGAAATATTCCCCAGTCAAGGCCCAGAAAGTTCAGTAGTTTCTTTTTTTATGTGTGTATAAATAACAGAAAATACTAATTTTACATTTTATTCTTTAATATTTTGTGAAACTTGTAAATTTCACAAATATCCCTATTTGCCATTTGTACCTCTCCACCAATTCTTCATTTCTTATTTTTGCTCTGTGAAGACTTTATTCTAATTTTTCCTCTGAAAGTTTTTATATGCCAAACTTATTTTGCTATACTAGAGATAAATAAGTTTTAATAGTAATATTCTTCTTTTGGTTAACCAGCCTGACAGTAAACATAGAGGAAAGATCATAATCTTCATTGTACTCATTAAGAAAAGTCCTACTTCAAACCGGCAGTATCGCAGCCTGGAGTTGGCCAGCACAATGTTTTCATTCTGAGGAACAAGAGGGCTACTGTAGAAATTCAATCTGCCTTGGATAAAATAAATTGTTGTCTTTTGAGAGCTCTTAACTTCTAGAAAGAGCTCCTCTTGTCTGACCAAAAGTAGCACAGCACTCAATAATCTTGTGCAGCATTTTTTCACATTGAGTGTTTTGAAATTTGTATGTTTTTTTCATTAAAACTTGATCATATTTCCTTCCTTTTAAACTCCTTTCTATAGTAAATGCTTTTGTCTCCATTTCTTTTCCTCTTCCTGTTTTTGAATATTTGTAGCTGGATAATTTTTGCCTTGTAATGATTAAGAGTTTGAGGATGATGTATGCTGTGTAGACATGGCGCTTAGGGACATGGTTTAGTGGTGAACTTGGCGGTGTCAGGTTTACGGTTGGACTCGATGATCTTAAGGGTCTTTTCCAACCTAAATGATTCTATGATTCTGTGCAGTTTAATACTTTGACTCTTAAAATAAGTCTGGTTATTATGCATAAATTGATACTGCCTTTGTTTATCTTGAGAGAATTGCTGTTTGCAAGCAGTGCCTTTAATAAGTCTTTGCTGCAGTGGAACCTCATGATACTTTAAAAATGGCTGCAAGAGAGCAAACAGCTAAATAATCTACAAGGCTGAAAAAGTAGGTGGTAACTACCAGCACCTGCTGTGAATATATTGTCTAATTTTCTATTGTCTATACTACTGTTTTATATATACTGAATACTGTGTTTGGACTGATTTTATATATTCCAAGTTATTTTTGCATATTTTTAAAGATTCAAAATAAAAGCATAAAAGTTTTAAGAGTGGAATTGTAACTTCTGTATCCTACCTGATGCCTGCTTTTCTTCCTGAGCATGGTGGAGTGGTTTAACTAGTGATCTACTGTAACTATCTTTAAATGTAGTTATGCAAAAATTCCTGGAGCAGTTTGGCTAGGCTTTGTTTCAGAATTTCTTTGTCCACACAAAGGTGGACACAAATTTCAGGTTACTATAGCATAAAGATTTGTGGAAAAAGCCTCAATATAGAAACCTACGTAAAATGCCAAAATTCCACGATTAGCAGCTTGTCTGTAGATGTGTGATTTTGTCATCTTTGCTCAGCATGTTTATTTAATAATAACACTGCTGCTGAGTTGTGTGGTGCTAACATACAGGAGTTGTCCAAATGGGAATTTACAATTACGTGTTATATGTGTATGAATTTGCATTTAGTTAATGCATGCATAGTTGCTAATACAAACTGTGTCCTGTTTGAACTTCTATGAAAGCATACAAGAAGTCCTTCTGAATAAGGAGTTGATGTAGTGTAACTGGCTAACCTCACAAGAACTTGCTAGGTCAGTGCTTCAGATTCCTCAAATCCACAAGCCTTTAACAGACCTGTTTAATGTTCAATGTACCCCATGGGATTAGGGAAATCACATGGGGAAGTGAATACCATACAAGATATTTGAAATTATTGAGAGCTTTGGGTTATCAAAGTGGTTATTCCTATAGACCCCTTAGAGAGGAGGGTGAAGGGGGAGATCCCAGGGTAGAAAAGTTGATTGTTTACTTGCATGAATGCTGGGGGAATTTGTCATCTTGAGAAAAGTTTCTTGAAAATAGTTTGTTCCCTGTGGTGCTTCACCACCTTCTCTTGAAAAATTGCTGTGCATGTCTCCTCTCTCAAAATCAGCTACTAAAAATTCCTTACTGAACTCACTTTTGTCTTACCTTGTTTTGTGGGAAATTTTGGTTCTTTGGGTGGTGTTACATGCCCTTACTGAGGTTCTTGTCTAAACAGTTCAGATACCACCAGAATTAAAACTGCATTGTAAAAGTAGACCAGTTGACAATGTTATTTGTGAATTCACATAAATATATGTGTACCATGAATAGTTATTTAATTTGCTATTGATACCTGTGAATATAGAAATATCCTGTCACTTTAAACTGACTAGAGCTGTGGTGCAACTGATGTAACTAGATCCTTGTAGTTTTGGGAGAAGTCAGAAAGACTCCAAGATAAGAGACTCCTAAATAACCTTGCTTTGGACAGCTCGGCCCTGGGAGAGCAGATGCGTGGGACCATAAAGATAAGAGAATTGCAGGAAAAACACAAAACCAGAACAGACCATCCTTAAAAGACATAATATACTTGATCTCAGAACTGAGTCTGCACAAAATTAAAGGTCAACAAGCGGACACAGTGAGGAAGAGTATATCCTTCATCCAGAGACCCCTGACAACCACCCGGAGGTGCCAACAGGCATGTGCAAAGGACATTAGCATATGATAATGAGTTCCTGGAAAAATAATGACTATGTAGATTATTTCCCAGAAACCTAATGAATATGTATGTATAATTTGTATATAAGCTATGCAATTAACCCTATTTGGTGCGCACATTAGGAGGAGCGATCCCCTGTGCACCCAGCACTGCAATAAAGAATACCTGCTTAATAGTCAGACCCGACTATTGAGTCCTGATTTTCGGCTTTTCACGGCATCACTATGCAGTTTGGCATTTCAGAAAACAACATGGCATTTGGCTTTGAACTCCTGAGTACATTCAGTATGGAGTTATGTAACATTTAGCTATTTGCTTCAGGCCACAGATAGTCAAACTTGTTGTAAAGCAGCATTTAATTATTGCCTAATATTTCGTGGATTGGAGGATTTATGGGTTAACAAGCAATATTACTTTTGTTTCTAGAGTTATTCTACAGCAGTGTAAGGGTAGGTTGGAGGTTGCCTTGTACTATTGGAAAAAGGCTGATCTTGTCTTGGAGCCTGGAGAACCATGTGCTTTCCTTATTTCTGTATGACTTTTGGCAGATGATTTCTAATATCGGCATATTAGCTTCCTCATTTCCAGAATTTTAGAAAACTGCTCTGCTTGATGGGAATATGAGGCAAAACTAATTTGAACATATAAGGTACTCAGTTAACACATTTTCTGTAATTTAAAAACATAAATTACTAGAAACTATAAGGTGATAGAAAATGGAATAACTGTGTGTTATATTTTACCTGGAAGTATATAATGGAATTCACGTGTCTGGTTTTTAGTTCATTCTGCAAAAGTACTGGGGAGGGGGGCGGTGTTCAAACTGTAAAAAAAATTGGGGGGGAGGGGGAAGGACATCATGTTCCCATAGCTCATTTGGAAAATAGTTGGCCTATTAATTACCATCATGCTGGCAGAAAGAATCTTTAGAATGCAGTTGGGTTTTTTTATTGCTTTTGCAGAAAGATTCTAATTTCAACTTTTTTCTGTTCCTAAATACATCTCAATAGGTTTCCAAGTTGCTTACCCTAGGAAAAATGAACAGTTTAAGATGCTTTATGAAATTGCAATCTGTTGGTCACTTGAAGTAGAACATCAGCTTGGTCAGGACTATTTGTCCTGTTACTCTTTCTGTACCTTAAGGAATTGCATTTAATAGACTGAGATTTACTGCTTTTTGTATTCACAGGACTGTGCTAAAGAATAATGACTTGAGATCAAGACAAGAATTAACTACTCACCTCACCAATCAGTGGCCTTCCCCAGGAGCTCTGGATGTCAATGCTGTTGCCTTGGACACTCTACTCTATAGAAAGCACAATCAACAATGGGATGAGTAAGCTGAATATTTATTTTGATTTGCCTTTAGAGGAACAGGGAAACTCAAAATTATACATTTCCCTTAGCATACTCTGAAATGTATCCTATTGGAATTACCTGTTACAATGTACAAGGATCAGCTGGCAGAAAAAATCAGTTTCTCTTGCTTACCATAAAAATTTCCTTCCTTTGGATTAATTTTAAAACAAGAAAAAAGAGGAAATCATTGCTTTAGGAAAAAACAGTGGTTTAGGAAACAAGCAAACAAGAAAATAGAGTGTTGTCTTTATTTTGGCTGGGATAGAGTTAATTTTCTTCCTAGTAGCTGGCATAGTGCTGTGTTTTGGATTTAGCATGAGAATAATGTGATAACACACTGATGTTTTTAGTTGTTGCTAAGTGGTGCTTAGGCTAGTCAAGGACTTTTCAGCTTCCCACGCTCTGCCAGGTGCACAGGAAGCTGGGAGGGGGCACAGCCGGGACAGCTGACCCAAACTGACCAAAGGGATATTCCGTACCATATGACGTCATGCTCAGTATATAAACTTGGGGGAGTTGGCCCGGGGGCAGCGATCGCTGCTTGGGAACTGGCTGGGCGTCAGTCAGCGGGTGGTGAGCAATTGCATTGTGCATCGCTTATTTTGTTTATTCTTTTATCGTCATTATGATTATTACTTTCTCTTCCTCTGCTGTCCTATTAAACTGCCTTTACCTCAACCCACAGGTTTTACTCCCCCCCCATTCTCTCCCCCATCCCACCAGGGGTGGGGGGCAGGGGGCAGGGTGAGCGAGCAGCTGCGTGGTGCTTAGTTGCCAACTGGGGTTAAACCACGACAAGTGTTTAAGAAAAGAAAGATTAACTGCCTAGTATTTTTTTAGAAAACTTTTTAAGAAGAATCAAAGATATCTAGTTAGATCTTTAAATGTGTTACTATTAAATATTACTTGCTTTGCAGGAAAAGTTTTCAAAGTCTGGACCAACTTTCAGCAGAAGTTAGTCTTTCTCAATCCTCTCTGGATACAGGTCACTCACAGGATAGGAAGCAGGATGGAATGAACTTGTTAAATGAAGGTACAGAGCCAGTCTAGTGGCTTCATTTTATTTTGTTCTTTATAGCTCTGATCTTCAGTCCCTGTGAGATGAATTTTCAGTGTGAACAAAATATGCACTGAACAGCATGTTTTTCATCGTTATGCAAATTGTTTCAGTTTCCCTAAGGACTATACTTAAGATAAGTTTGGATTTAGGAAGATGCCCACCCCCCCAATAATTATAAGACTTTGTGCTGTATTTAAAGCTAAGCTTCAAATATGTTGCGTATCTTCCTTCTCCATCACAGAACCAGAGACAGCTCAGCTACAAGGAGGATCTTCTGTCATCTTTCTGATATAACTAACTCAAACGTTTTGAGTCAAGTTTGCTTTTTTGTTTCTTAAAAGAAATATTAAAGGCACTGGATTTGCAACTGCCAACTGTCATTCTTGCATCTTGCATTCAACATTTATCTGTGGAGATGCAGCCTGACAGTGTTTCTGTTAAAATAAAGAGAGGAACACAATATGAACCATGCTAGTATATAAATGTAATACACACATAAAACACCCCCCTTTCAAAATCTGTACACTTATCAAAGTTTAGCTGCTCCATCTTGTGGGCAATTGTGAAAAGCAGAAAAATGCTGGAGGACTTCTGAAATAGTAGTATTTTGGGTATGGAATATAAATTGCTATAAAAAGTCCTTTTTGTATCTGATCAAATGTTAACTTTAAATAGACTTGACAATACAGAGCCTTAGTAGTTCATAACTGTAAAATTTCTTGGTTTTAAAATATCAAGGATGTAAAATTCAGAACTTTTTTTAAAACTGTAAACAGCCTTTAAATTATTTCAGGTTAGCCTAGAGAAAGTGAAATGGCTATTATGAAGAGTTTTTGTGCAGATCTACTTTCAACTGTTCTTTTTCAATATTAATCATTTGAAGTTATGCTTTGTTTTATCTTCTGTAAATTAAGGTGTGGCAAAACCACTGATAATAATAGTTTAGGTTTTGATTTCAAGACTCTATCTTTAAAGGTAGCATAACATCTCACTTCTAAATTACTGAGGTTCATCAGTACCTAAGCTTTAATATAATTTTGTAAAACACGGCATGTGATCCTGCTGTTCAAATACCTCTGGTTTAACTCTCAGTATGGCAGTTTTAATTAAAAGATTAGAAGTAGTAAACTTTCACATTACTATTAAGCCCACTCACGTAGTCAGATTTTTAGCTTCATGCTTGTTGAAATCAAGGGCTGTGCCCAAACAGTGTTACACTGCTCTTTGTGTATTTTATGTCCTCAAATTGAATGTAGTCTTTAAAGGGTAGCTTTTATGGGAATAAAGATTTTTCTAAAAGTGAAGACTTTTAAAAAGAGCTAATCTAGTTCATTCTTTAGGGAAAGCTATTCAGTCACTTGAAAAAAGCTCGGTAGAGTTGAGACCTAAAATCTACTGGAAACAGCTAATAAGAACCATAAATGATGCAAGAGAACTATATCTCATTTTTTTTCATAATGAATTGTTGAGCAGGATGTGGTTTGGGTTGTTTGGTTTTTTTCTTGCATCCTTCTCATAAGAATAAAACTATTCTGTCAGGAACAGGAGACAATTTTAAGAAATGCTACTTTATAGATGTGATTTTTAAAAAAAAAAATCTGGTAGACTGGCTTATCAGTAAAATCTTGTGCCTGTGACCTTTTTAAGTTGATTTTAATCTCTAGTTTAAGGTGATCTTTTCTATTCTGCAGGTGAGCCAGGAGGATGAAATAGGGAGATGCTGGTAGATCAAATTCTTTATAATGTAATTTATTAGCGGAGTTGGCACAAAATAACTTGAATGGCTGTTCTGAGAAGGGAAGACATAAAATATATAGAAAAATTGTCAAATGCAGTCTTATACCTGTAGGTATGTTTCATGTTAACTGTCAAGTGTATTTGGATGACAGGGCCAGATACTTGCACTGCCACTCTTGCACTGTAGGGCTTTTTCTAGTGGTGGGAGCCTAATGTACTTCGAATTACCAAGGTTTAAAAAAAAAAAAAAAAAGTGTTTATTTTTAAAGAAATATATCCTGATTCCAGTTAATTCTACTCCTTTTTGAGGGATTCAAAATTAGATCTCTGGTACTGGTATTGTATTAGTAACGTCACTGCCATTTATAAGAATCATAGAAGTACTTGACTAAAACCAGTGCTTGAATTAGTAACTTCTGTCCTCCGTGTAGTCAGTGAAGCCTCTGAATCTCCCTCTGTAGGAGACTGACTACAGCCCAGCCTCTAATGCACGGGTAGGGATCTGTCTACCACCTGGACAGGGAAGGTATGACGTAAATTACGTGTCTTCCTAATTGCATTTACAAAGTTCGTGTGTGCAGAAGCAGTAATATGTAATTCGTAATAGTGTAGATGAAACAGTTCTTCTATTCCCTCATGTTTTTGTGGTCAGGTCATCTTGTGCTATAAAAATGATTAGCTTAATTCTTGTTTTTCTTAACAGGGAAGGAAGACACTCCGTCGTTGCTTGGTCTTTGTGGCTCTCTTACTTCAGTAGCAAGCTACAAATCTCTCACAAGTCTGAAATCAAGTGAATATCTTGCAAGTCCCACAACAGAGTTGACAAGTCCAGGCTTAACACCATCTTGAGACACACACAAGAAGGAAGAGCTTTGTGTTGTATGCATTTGGTTTATGTTCCATAAAATGACTTGCAATGAAGACTGCTGGTTCTAAGTTAAATAATAAGCTGTTTTATTTTTTCTTTTCATGGTTACCTGTTTAAAAATTCACAAATTCTGTCAGTTTTCATTCAAACTTCTTTTCCCCCCAAGAGGACTTTTCAGATTTTCTATTTTAGTCTTGAATTATTTAAAGCTCTTGGTCAGGTACAGGACATATAATCTGATGCTTATGACTGATTTTTAAAATGAAACAGTTGGAAATCAGTCCCCCACTTAACTGCCATGACCTTCGTTTCTCCTTGCAATGGCCTGGCCCTATTCTAGCCACGGTGCTTCTCTGCAATGCTTTAAATATCTATCAACTTTTGCAGAACAGACAGGAAATCCTTAATGCCAGTCTCTGTAGGCAAATAAATATTTTGCCTAAAAATCCAGCTTTTCATCTGTGTATGTTGCATAGGACCTCAAATAGCATATTTAACCTATCAACAGCTCTTCTCAAGTTGACTGAATGTTAGATCTTGCATTCCTGTTAGTATCATGGCACTTAGGAGATGTCTGAATTGCACTGAAGAATCACACTGAAACACTCTAACTAGTTCTTGAAGTTGCATGTGAAAAACAAATGTAAGTTGATCATCTAAATCAAGCATACTTAGCCATTTGTAAATGCTGAGGAAACTCACTGAATGCTTTTGAGTGACCTGAGTTACAGTTAATCAAACATTACATGAGAAATTTCTTGGTTTATTGGCCTTGCTGGAAAGATGGGGACTAAGGATGGTGAGGTTAGCACCTTGGGAAGTTTGGATTGTGTGTTTATTGGCAAGATCCTGAGGAGAGTGAAAAAGGGGAAACAAAGACAATATGACAATATTCTCATGTTAAGCATTTTTCTCATTCCTGTAGTAGTGCAATAGGTGTTTTTCTTGATTAGGTAATACGGCAGAACTTAAATTTAAGTCAGTTTTCTCAAATTACTTGCCATTGATTTAAATTACTGATAGGAAAAAAAAGAAGCAAGACTTTTTTAAAATGAAACTAACTTTCCAGATTACCCTACAGTTTCAAAGTTTGCAAATTAATTTTTGAATTGCAAACTATATTCTTAATTCTTTGTAAGATACAATTTTGCTAATCAAGGTAATGCTTATCAGTATAATTAGTAACTTTTTAAACAAGACTTAAACGCATGTAAGTATGTTGTATTTATAAGTGCTAGGGAAAATGCTTTTTTGTGCCAAAGAAGTTTCATAAATTGTTTACATGAGTAGCTGCAATACAAGAGAGATTTTTAATTATTGCTTACTCTTAGGTGTTTACAGTATGTCACAACACTACGGTTTTAGTTGATTTGCCTCTTGTAATGGTACCTTGGCACTACTACTATAATCTGGTCACCTTAGGGTGGGCTTGAAAGAAAGAGTATTCATTCTTACCTTTATTAAAAACTACAGGATATGTTCAGCCTTTGTAAGTATGAGGCTATGCACCTCTGGAACTCAATACACTGTTGGATTTAGCTGGAGGAGGTTCAAGATGCATCTCCTCAACTCTGTAGTCCACAGTGCTGGAGGTTACTCCATCCATCGCAGAGTAAACAACTACTGATGCCATTTTACTGCAGATTTTTAAAGCAGCTTAGAAAAATCCACCAGAACTTGTCTTTCAAGCCCTCACATACCCACCCAGTTAATTTCTCTGTAATAAACTCTGGCCATTAAATCCTTTCATATACTGTCAGAATGTCCATTCGTTCATGTAACTGTTTTTTTGTTGTTGTTGTTGTCACATTAAGCACCTGTTCTCTCATGGAAGTTGAGTAACATTATTAAATACTAATTTGTAAACTAGAGATGCATTTTTACCAATAGTGAGGGAATCTGGATTCCACAAGTTAACATTCTACATCAAGGTACAGTGATTTAATCGGTCTTGTTTGCTGTTAAACACTTCTACATCCCACTACATCAGTATTTTGGAGGGGGCTATAATCATGATCTCCAGTCATGTTCGCTGATGGCTCTTTTCTTGGAGCTACTGGTGTGAAATTCATGTGTCATTTAACTGAAGTCTTTTATGTAGTCTGACACCACTGTGAGTTTCCGGGTGTCATTTTGTGCATGGGAAACCAGTTATGTGTATCTTTCTCAGTTCTAAACATTAATCATTTTTCAAAAAAATTGAAAAAAAAATGCCAAAACTGTATGTTTTGTTGCCTTGACATTCCATAAATGTTGCATGTAAATTAAACATTTTGTATCATCGCTAATTACTAGGTTTTGTCTCTGTTTTAATCATGCAGGATAAAATAAGATCGTTTGGCAAATTACAGTGTTACTGAGCTTATAGCAAATTCTTTTCTTGCAAAACAGGGAGACTTTGTTTTTGCTGCTGTATTTCATTCAATGTGGTCCAAAATCTGCTGTTACTACTTTCATTCTCTTAGGCGTTGTTTTGAGGTTGTAGTGTAAAATTACTCTGAAAATCACAGTGGGGGAACAGTGTCAAATACGGCAGTACCTCTTGTCTGCACCGTATGCTGTAACTTTGTACCTAATGTCTTTACAATTAGAGAATTTTTCAGTGTGTGGTGAATTTTCACCAAGGCCAAACACATGCTGGGATACCTTCTTCATAGCAGAATAGGACTGAAGTCCATTTCTTGGGTAAAGCTCACCCGAAAGTTGGTGTTTTAATGACCTGACTACCGAGTTGCTTTTATAACAGCACCTGCCCTCATTAAAATATGCAAAAAATAAAATTCAACCACTTTATTGAAAATGCATGAAAGAAGGGATGTAGTGAGGGTAGTTAAAAAATAATTAAAAAAAAAAAATCATACAGAGGAAGCTCTGATTCAGTAAGTCAAGTGCCTATGGGCAAGGGAGAGGCTGCAACTGTTCATACCACGTGTGTGCACCACACCGTAGCAGACCATGGCTGCGTCTGTAGTAGTAAACTAAATGTGCTCTTGCCTTCGGATAGATACACGTCCAAGTCAAACTGGCATGGAACCACCTGTGTTTATGCCAGTAAACTTGGCCTTCAAAACCAGGTGATCCCATACAAACTGCGTATGGGGAATGCTCCCCGGTGGGCAGCTTGCACCTCCCAAAACATGCAAGGGAGCGTTCCTCCAGAACACCTGTACTGGCAGTTGTCTTCAGTGCCTGGGTGTGCTTTAATTTCTGAAGAGTATTACCTTAAATGAAAAAGCCACTGCAGCACCTATCAATGTATTCACCATGCTCTCTGGGTTTCTAGTGAGCATGATGTACTTTTTCCAGTTTGATCTAAAGCATTTTTCATTTTAAATAGACCTGAGAAGAAGACAAAGACTATTTTATAATATGCATTTACACAAAATATAGAGCTGCAAATAACAAACACGCACAGAATTAAACATGTATTAAGCAAGAATAAATAAGTATTTATTGAATCCATTCTCTATCAACCTTGTTATGGAGGAATAATTGTATCGTACAGTTGGAAGCCCAAAGGATTTTCTAAATATCATTTTAAATACCCAACAAAAATCTTTAGTCAGACTGAAAATTAAAACAATGGCAGTGGTTATTCTTCATTGCTCTGTACAGCCTCAATTTTTTTTACCTTTTAATCATCACTGAAGAACAGTCAGAGCACCTTTTTTTTTTGTTGTTCCTCCCCCCTCTTCTCCTTTCTTTTCTTTTTTCTCTATAGCTGCAAGAGAATTCACAAAATCTCCAGTGATAGCTTAAGTGTCACGTGTATTTTCTTAGTCTTAATATCCTTTTTGAAACCGTATTTAGTTACCGAATGTAATGGCAGAATTTCACTGGGAATTCTAGAAAATGCCTTGACAGATTCAAACTTGGCACAATATATTTCACTATATATTTTGACTTCACACAATCAGATGAAGGAGAATTAAGGGCGTTGGTTCATTTTTTCATTTAAGTGAGAAAAAAAAGACTTTCCGTATTCATATGTGCTGATCATTATGGCACAAGCAGTAGCAACTTTAAACAGCCGTGGAATAACACCTGCCCAGAAGAGAAAGGAAAGTATTCACCATCATTTCTTTTCAGACTGAAGTGCTCTAGCACCATTTAGTGGTCACAATACACTGATGCCATAGTATAGCACTGTAGAACTGGGATTCTCCCTGTCCACATTCCTCAAAATACTGAAATTACTGGCTGTAGGTATTACTGCTGTAATAACCTTACGCGCTCGCCTATGCCATCCTGTGTGGCCTGCCTGCCTCAAGTCCATTGTGTCTCTGCCCCTTCTGCCTCTCCACGGAGGTGGAGCACCTTGACCTGCAGGGCTACTTTGCTCCAGCACAGAAAAGGTGGCCCTGGGAACAGACTGTGTGCCCTCCCCTAAGCGTCAGTGCAAACTCGCTGCTCACGTGGGACAAGCAGAGGCTTGTGATCTCTCAGGTGGGACAACAAGAGGTTCAGGAAGCCCTGAATCCTGAAATGGATTAAGTTAGGGAGGAAAGGGCTGAAGTACCACACTGGGCTGGACCCTCTGCCATAAGTATGCATCTCACCCCTTCAAGCCAACTGTTGAGTAAAAAGCATGATTCCCCTGCCACTGTCTCCTAAGACCTACAGCACCTTTACTAAAATGGAAAGATCCTGGTTACGTGTATAACAATAGAATTTAGGCGTCAAATATCTCCCATTACAATCAACTGCGATCGTCAGTGGAGTTTAGAAAGGGATTCAGTTTACCAAGAGGTAGGAAAATAAGGCTGAATCCACTTGTCTACACGCAGCCATCTACTTCCACTTGAAATGCAAAGACATCTGCGTGGAGCTAGTGCAGATGATGCACGACCTATAGAAAACTTGTGTCCCTTTGGAACAGTAGCGAACACAAACAAGTCTTGCAAGTCTTCAACCAACTGTGTAGCCATTCACACAAGGAACTCCAATGAACCAATGCAGTGCTGTCAACACTGGTAAGTATCTTGGGTTTGGAATGACTCTTGCAGTTGTTCATTTAAATAAGAACTACTACGGGCTTTTATCTCAGTAACGTTTTAATCTTAGTATCTTGTCATTTCCTCCTGAGGCTGCCAGAGTCTCGCATGACTTCTGTGCATGGCAACAACAGGGTATTGCCCCAGTCGTTCAACAGAACAGGACAACAGCAGCCTCACCCATCAGGTAAACTTGCTGAAGACAGAAAGACATGGGAATGTCTTCCCCTACAGCCTGGGAGAAGGGCATGGGGGCAGCTGAACGACAAGTACCGGGGAAGTAAGAAAGCTTAGGGGGATGAGCATCCGGAGGTGGACATGCAGGAAGTCAAGAGCACTTTGTGACTATGAGCATTTTACATGCATTCAAGATTGAATTTTCAATCTCCAGTTGCCATATGCAGAAAGGAGGATATTCAAAAGCAAAACACTTCTTTAAAAACAGTTTAGTTATGAAGCGATACTGGTTTAGTCTGGTGATACTTGGGCGAGTAAATTATTGATAGAATGACTTCAATGTATTTATTCAACAAAGGGAAAGTCTCACCCCCAGCTAAAGACTTGCTTTTGTTTAATAGTAGTTATAGTAGTAGTAGTTTAATAGTAGTTAGATAGTAGTTCTGCACAAAAAGAAGATGAATCAGTAATTAGAATTCTTGAGGATGTGTAACCAGCTTGAACATTCATATGGTGAATATCCATTTGCACTGTCATGCAATGCTGGAAACTCTTATTCTCTCAGTTCCTGTCACATGTGGTGGCAATCCCAGACTGCCTTTGTGCATACTCAGGTACACAGAGTGGGAAATGCCTAGCACCAGCTGAGTTTCCTCTTAATTCCCATTCAGCCACAATGCAGGAAAGGGAGAGAAGGTAGATGATAGTGAGTGCACTTGTGGATGGCAGGTCTCAAAGAACTCCATTAACTGATAATCACAGCACAGCATACATGTGCACAATGTAACACAGTAACCTCCATATTCATATTTATTTGGATAGAAATCATGGACTGAGCAGTGCGTAGCAAAACTTAGAAGCATTCACCATGAAATGCATTTCTTGGAATGGTGGAAGAATGTTTAGCTATAGGTAGTTTGGAGGAACTAGGAACGTCATACCAAGCCACCATCCAGGAAGAAATACTCTATTTCATTTGATATGGGCTGAAATGACCGCAGACATCTTGCTAAACCCTCTGATGTTTATTAAGACAATCTTGATAATGGTGATGAACCACAGTGAAGCACAAGTATTTTGGAAGGTAAGATATAAAATATGACTTTCTGTATGATACAAAAATAAATGTCTGGAAGAGCTAAAGGAACATATCAGCTTCTTTCTCAAATGGCTCCGTAGTCACCATACTACTGCTCTTGAACCCATGGATGAAAACTTTCAGCCTCTCCCATTCAAATTAGGCCCAAACACCCCCATTCCTCTACGAAATAATGAGGCATAGACAAATCTACTGTAAAAATGCCCTCCATTCAGAACACAAGCATTTCCACTTGAAGTAGATTCTCAGAGAAAGAGAAAAAAGTATTGGGAGATTGAAGAGGGACAAATTATATGATGTAGAGTTCTTTGTGTCTCAAGAACTCAAGATATCTGCTGTGATGTTTAGTAAGTTGTGGGGTTCTACTCTAATGTAAAAGAAAAAGGAATGAGAAGAGAAAGAGGGAATTGCAACTGTCAGAAGAATAATAGGCACCTCCCAATGGCATCTTCAGGATTGCTGACAGAAAGTTCATAGCTCCACGGAACAGATGTTAGCAGCTGTAGTCTGATAACTGTTACTGCTCTAGAGACAGAAGTTTGAGAATGGTTCATCTAAGGCTCTGCTTTGCTACAGAGCTGCAATATTGTATTTCTTGAGGGACAGTAGATACAACACCAAATGATCTAAAAATTGTACAAAAATCTTTAAGAGACTTGATAAATTTTTTATTTCAATAATATTCTTACAGAAAGGCAAATTTTCTACTAAAACCTGAATTCCTCAGGCATGCTAAGCTTTACAGCCAAGAAGACCTTCCCATCAGGATGGCAATGCTTGTTCCAGCTCCATCTTGCAGGTTGTCCTAAAAACTAGCTGGGCCCACAGTAGTTCGCTACAAAGTTCTCCCAAGGTACAGAGACATTCAGTTTAGTTATCGAAGAAGTTCCTGTGCATATAGGGTAAAGAGTATCTGGTAGCTGCAGAGAGGAAATTAGGGTGGGAAGAGCAGCTTACAGCTGAACTATCAAAATACTTTTGGTTTTAGTTACCAGATTGGCAACTAGAAATACAAGTTGCATTCTACGGCTACTTAGGACACAATGGATGAGAATGCAAGAACTCCAACTACTGGGAAACCAAATCTTTTCTTCCTGTTTTTCTTGACAGAACATGCCAAGTAGAAACCTCTGACAGAAGTCTAGGAGGATCCATAATAGCTGCTGCCAAATGTCTACAAATCTGTGAAAAAATTTCCATGTCATTCTGCAAGAGAATATTCTGGGATCTGGCTAAATCCACCATGAATTAGTGAAAGGACTGGTGATTATCTCAGAAGGGAGTCAATCCTTTTTGGTAACTACAGAAGTGGAACATTCCCTGAAAAACCTTAAGAATTAAAAGAAATCTTCAGTTTCAGGATGAGGTAACAGTAAGGAACTTTTGCTCCAATGCTAGAATGTCATTTTTCTCGTCTCCTGTGTCACACTTAGGTGGTGGTGAATGGAGTTAAATCCAGTTGGAGGCCAGTCATGAGTGGTGTTCCCCAGGGCTCAGTGTTGGGGTCAGTTCTGTTTAACATCTTTATCAACGACCTGGACGAGGGGATCGAGTGTACCCTCAGCGACTTTGCAGATGACACTAAGCTGNTGAATATGAGCCAGCAGTGTGCCCAGGCGGCCAGGAAGGCCAACAGCATCCTGGCTTGTATCAGAAATAGTGTGACCAGCAGGACCAGGGAAGTCATCCTTCCCCTGTACTCGGCACTGGTGAGGCCGCACCTCAAGTACTGTGTTCAGTTTTGGGCCCCTCAGTACAAGAAGGATATGGAGTTGCTGGAGTGTGTCCAGAGAAGGGCAATGAAGCTGGTGAAGGGTCTAGAGGTCTGATGAGGAGCGGCTGAGGGAACTGGGGTTGTTTAGCCTGGAGAAGAGGAGGCTGAGGGGAGACCTTATCGCTCTCTACAACTACCTGAAAGGAGGTTGTAGCGAGGTGGGTGTTGGTCTCTTCTCCCAAGTAACAAGTGATAGGACAAGAGGCAATGGCCTCAAGTTGTGCCAGGGGAGGTTTAGATTAGATATTAGGAAAAAATTCTTCACAGAGAGGGTTGTCAAATATTGGAACAGGCTGCTCAGGGAAGTGGTCGAAGTCACCATCCCTGGAGGTATTTAAAAGATGGGTAGACAAGGTGCTTAGGGCCATGGTTTAGTAGTGGACAGGTACAGTTGGACTTGATGATCTTAAAGGTCTTTTCTAACCAAATGATTCTGTGATTCTGTGACTTGCCAGCTCACAACGCCCCTGTTCTGGCCTGGGCAATTTGGTTATGCAGTGGAAAAGACACTCATAAGTCTCGTGAAGTCTCATAAGTCTCTATGATCTCTCCTTGATGCCAGAAAGTCCTCTTACAATTGAGCCATAATGATGAAAATAAGGAGGAATAATACAATATTTCCTGCTGAATCTCTCAGGAAAATGGCCAGCTTCGTTGCTGGAGGCTTTGAGTTAGTACCAAGAATGAGCTCATATGATTAGGTAGGGCTCACTGGTTTCAGAGAGTTGCCACAATTTGAAAAAGACACCAGAAGGTATTCCTGGGGGGTTCTTTTCTGTTCTATAAATATGCAGGGTTTAAATGGCCAAGATATCGTATGATGGTCAGGGATACATCTGTGCTGGTCAGCAGTAGAAACAACTACTGCACATAGCTCAGGGCTAAAAAGTGATCTTTGCCAAAGCTATCAAAAAGACTAAAAGACAGTCTTTAAGACAGTCCGTGCAACAAGAAAAATAAAATACATCAAGTAATTACACAGCTAAATGGGGTCTTAACAGTGACACTCTGCTTACTGAATGGCTCAGAGGAACTGAAACAGCACCAGGTACATATTAAACTATGTACTGATGTGCTGAACACTGGACACAGCTGGGCAGCAATGGTCCCTCGATAGGTTCAGTAAAGGTAAGAAAGTCATGTAAGATGTGTACATTTGTGTGAGTACACATGAGATAATGTACAAGTAAAATTTAAAAACGCTTTGCCTCACTCAGAACTCATTAAATTGTCAAGATTGCATTTCTCCATCTGTTTAAACATAAAAATTTAACAAAGATTTTAAATTATGTTTCTAGTTTGATAGAAAATGTAAAGGAAAAAGTTCTTGGGGAATAGTTGTTGCATGACCTTGAATGTCCCAAATATGATACGGTATTTGACATAATTACTCACATCTAGCAAACAAGCAAATACTAATATAAATGACATATCTTCCAGTCCTCTGTATAAAACCACATCAAAGTCCAACTTAAAATGACTGCATCATAGGATAGATAGGCTCTATCCTTGGCCTAGTATTCCATAAATTTCCTTCTTACCAATTCTTTCTGAAAACCCCAAGCATTACAGTTTAAGAAATCAACAAATTATTTACATTTTAAAAAAACTATTTCCTGAACTGAATCTTTTCCCATCATTTTTAATTGCCAATACAGCCATATTTGTCAAGCCCAATCCCTCAATTTTTTAAATAAATTGTGTCCATCTTGGACAGCTGTAGTTTAGTAGCTTGTGAAGAGATTACCAAAATTCTCTCTATTTGTATGCATGTCTGTTGCTTTATATGTACAAACTATTCCATAACTGAGAGTGTTCAAAGAAATGGAAATATTACATAATTTATGCATTGTAACATCTATAATCACTTGTTACTGATTAAAAAACTTTCTCTCTAGTCTGAGTTTTTTTAGAAAGATATCAAAAGATTTACCAGCAAATAATCCAGTAATCCCATTTTTAGCGACAATTTTCCTCATAACTGCCCAGGTCGATGTACAGTCCCTCTGTGGAACTCAATATAGTACAAGAAAACAGTGAATTAAGCAATATATACAATGCCACAGAAAAATATTTTTAGAAATCAGACCGTCACTTCAGATGTAATTATTAGGTTTAATTAATTTTATGTTAATTTTATCCATACTATTTGTACAGGATGTTAAATTCATACAGTATGCGAATTCATACAATACTCAAGTTAAAACAGCATGACATGGAAAAACCTGTAGTAACACCTGGAGTAGGATATATGAACAGAGATGATATTCCTTAGTACAGTAACTGATACAGTTGAAAAAAAATTCATCTAGCTTTCAAATGAGCCGGTCCCTCTCCATGTCACTTTATACAGGCAGCTAAAAGATCATCACAATTCAGATTTTCAACCAAGAACTTGCCTTTGTGGTAAACTGAATCTAAAGGTAAGTTTTGAGAATTGATATCATAAGAATGAATCATAGGAATTAATATAGTAATTAAGCTAGGACACTACAACTTACGTCTAAGTTTACAAAAATCAATCCCTCCCTAAATTTATAAGTTAGTTTAAGAAAGTGTAGGTCTATGAGATGTGGATCACAGTCCCTTGTAGAGCTAAATCACATACCATAAGCAACCTAACTGCAGCAGCATCAAGAAGCAATCTGCATTGCAGACATATGCAACTGTTTTAAATGGAGGAATTTTTTGTGCTATTTCACTCTGCACATGCTGTTTTCATTGATCCATAATATGAAAGTGGCTAAGAAACTTTTTTTCTAGACGAAAGTTAAAACAGTTTCATAGAATACATTCAGCAGGAACATCCCACAGCATCCGGAAGCCACAAAATATTTTTGCAGCTACAGAGAGACAATATGTGGATGCATAGTCAGTGTCCAGCTCTAACAGCAACTGGATTTGGAAAGAATTAAACTAGTACAAATTATAGATAACCATAATGAAATTTTAAATATATATTAATCTAGTTAATATCAGCCTAATAAATATATGGCAGCTACCTGTGATTCAAAGTGGTGTTAGCAATGAATTCTTACATTCATCAGCACAAGGGAAGAATTGAAACACAGTAACTATCTATATTCAAAGCTTTTTTGATCTTTGTCTGTTCTGCAATGAAACATAAATACAATTTTTCAAGAATTATACCAGAAAAAAATAGTTTATCTGAGAGAATGAAACCTCTTGCCAAAAAGCAAGCACTAAGTTTTCATAATTTCTTTCTGAACTAGGGCCTTCAAATTAGTTTCTAAGCAGAAACTGGGTACTCAGCCTTTTTGCTGGTCTGTAATCTTAAAGCCATCATCTAACATTTAAGTTAATGAAAGTCCCTCACTGCTCCAGGTCCCAAGCAACGGAAAAAAAAGTTTTTAGATACAACTTGAATTTGTATAAAACACAGTGGTGCTCTACTGAACACAGAAGAAAAAAGAAACTTCCCTCCTCCTTCATCCTTTAAAGCTGTTAGGATATTCACTAATATGCCCTCAAAACCAATTTCTTTGAAATCACACAAAAAGAAGGTAAAAAAATACACAACCTGAGCACAGTGCTTTCTTTCTCTAGCCTAATATTTAACAAAAGAAGAATATCGTTATGAAGGAGCAAGTGGTAGTGAATGTGCAAACATTTTATCATGTTATTTTTATCAACTCGAAAGTCTTTTTCAATAGATCACTGTTCACCTGAATGTTTTATAAGAAATTAACTTTTTGCCTATTTAAATACAACTTACTTAAATGCATACAAATTTGCAATTGGTCTGCCTAAATGTAATAGCTCTGGATTTTTTTGTTTATATTTTATACCACCTTATTAACCTAAATGGTACTGAACTCACAATTTTTCCCTCCTCCATGCCATTAATGAAATATTGTATTTATCCTAGGAGATAAAAAATATCAAGATGTTACAGTTTGGAGAAGAAAAAAGGCCTTAGTGATAGAATTTTTAGATAAACTTTAGAAGAAGAGACAAATATTTAAAATTCCTACCAAAAGTCTATATACTGAAACACTAGGTTTTATTTTTCCAAACATTATGGGCTCTGTCCTGGTTTCAGCTGAGTTAGAGTTACTTTTC
>VYZW01043308.1:0-12850 GCA_013401315.1 Balaeniceps rex | reverse complement strand
GAAAGGCTGCAATAAGGTCTCCCCGCAGCCTTCTCTCTCCTCCTTGCCTTGCGTCCTCCAGGGATGGAGTGTCCTGTAGCAGAGTGGCACATCCCTGCTTATCTCCATATTGCTCTCCATGACGGAGTTTCACTGAAGCGTGTTGATCACCATGCCTATACGTTCAGCTGAGGTCTTCCCTGTCCCTTCTGCTTTAACGCTATCAGTCCCTTTCTGCCCCGTGCAGTAGCGTGAGCACCTCCCAGCGTGTACAGCTTTGCCTCTGTCAGCACCGAACTTCGACTGCTATGACTTTGTTTGCGTAAGGCAATAGTCTTGCCTCTGGAGAGTGGCTGTTTGGGAGCTTTTACACATCACGGCCTGCCTTCTGCTGTGATTTATCCCTTTCCTTCTGCCAGCCACCACATGTGGCACGTGGAGGTATGATCTAAACGCAAAACTGCATTGAACTTTAAGTCAGAATTACCCAGGATGTGCTGTGGGTAGTTTTGCTGTGACTCGCAGGCCTATGACTTCCTTTTCGGCAGTTCAGAAGTGCTAATGAAGCATTCTTGCAGCCCTTCATTGCAACTCTCATGGGCTTTCTTCAGGCTTTATAGATCCTGGCAGAAGATCCTTCCTCACTGGATCCCATCTGCTCAGTGTCCTCGGCTGAGGCATCCTTCATTAAAGTCTTGTTCCTTGCAGATTCCCTTCTCGACGCTCCTGTTCTCCATCAGACTTTGGCAATCTTCATCCTGATGTCGTTGGAGCAGCTCCTCGTCTGAAGTCATGGCTACTCTTCATTTTCCTTCCCTGCTCCCCAGGACTCTCGAGGCATGAGATAAGGAGAAACCAAAGAGCAAACAAAGCTGCCAGTGGACTTTTATCATCCCGTTGCCTTGGGAAATGAGCTGGGTGTTGCACTTCACTGTTTTCTTTGCTATCACCCAACCTCCCACCACACTCTAACATGGGAACAGTTAAGCAGCGTAAATAGCAAACAGGTTCACATGCCTAAGCACTTCCAGATGCCTGAGCAGGTAATGCTTTGAAATGTCTTTTAAATGAGTGCTGAGTTTTGACCTGCAGGATAAATGCTGACTGGCATGACACAAATAATACCGATCTTGAAAATTATCCTGAATTATCCCCACCAGGCGTAATGGTGGTAACAGCTCAGAGACCTGCACCTCAGTGAAGCGATTTCCTGCCAGGATACTGTAGAACCCCGCGGTTATTGTCACTGACTTGTACCTTGAATTACCATGTCCTTGCTAATTGTCTGTGCTTCCTCATCTAGGTCTGAACACCAAACTCTTGGTTTTAATGTATTATCTGTTCATACATCCATGCTCCAGCTGTGTCCGATCTCTGCGTCCTCTCGCACTGGACCTACGGAGCTAAGTGCTGTATGTTCAGCATTGCTCACGCAGAGCTTTTTCCTTTGGTACGCTTTCCTCATGCAGGGATTTTTGCAGCTGGTCTCTGCAGGACAGAGGTGTCCATTTCCCCCCCTCTCCCTCGGATTACAAATCTCTTTTTGAGGAGCACAGTGCCTGCCTTACTGCAAGAGCAGCACTACCAAAGGAGTAATATATTTAGTTCAGTGGTGCTTAGATATCTCCATTACGACTGTAGGCTCCTGCTGTCCAAACAGCTTAGATGGCCCCGGTACATTTAGGAAAATAATTATGACAGGGTGTGTTTTGTGTCCTTTCAGGGAGAAAACTCTTTGGAACGACTCACAACTCACACTTGAATATAGAGCAGATCAGACTCCAGAGCAAACTGGTACCGGTGTGAGATTATTCATTTTGTCTATGAAATGGGGGAGAGAAGGTGAAGGTGAAAACCTGGATCCCATTCCTGGATCCTTTGGGAGGACTCCTCATCCTTTAGAAATCTTGGCATCAAACCCTGCCTCCTTCCAAATCTAATGAGCTCATGAGAGACAATTTCTATAGAAATTTTCATTATCTACATGCTCCAAAAATTCCTCTGTGTGTTTCTTTTGGTGTTTTTTGCTGCTGAGAATTAATATTGCATCTTCCACAGGAGAGAAATCAATAGGCAAAAAACCTGAGGTCTGGGTGTGGGATAAACCAGTGAGCTGGACCGTACGCTGTAGTATCGCACACCACGATCAAATCGTATTTCTAGTAACTGTTTACAAATGTTTGCTTCTTAGAAAATGTCTTCTATACTTGGGCAAGGAATTAAACTACTAGTTTAAAATTATTATGAGAGAGATCACTTGACTTTGTGCTGAGTGATAGCAAACATCCAACGTAATTTTAGAGCCCTTCCTTCCTCTGGCTGTTAATATTTAAAATTTAATACTAAAATAAAATGTTGAAGGAATTATTCTCCCTTTACTGCATTCTGTCTGCTCCCACTTTCTCCTCCGATAGCTGTAGGAGACCTTCCCTAATCTTTCCAATTAACTCGGTATTTCCTGTAAGGCTCACACTGAAGAGGGTAAGAAAGGAGTGTAAAGCGAGGAAAGACATCTGTCAACTATTGGAAATACTTTCCGTGTTAGAAATTGAAGGGAGCCCACACTGAAGCCAGATGATCCGACGAGAAGAACAATTGCAGCGTTGGCTTGAAAAGAATGCGGGTGATTTGTTATAGCTGTCCTCACAGTAGGCACCCGGTTGTCATGTTCATGTGAGAATACCTTGGAGATATGCTAAACACATATCCTGTTCCCATCAGGAGTGCTGAAGGGCCCGAACAGGCAAGGTTTGACTTGCATTTTCTGGAAGACATAAATTATCATTTGTTCCTAAATCTCCATCTTTTCAAATCCTTCTCATTCCTCTCTGCTGTCCCACGACTAATTTAAAGCAAGCTGTGAAGAGTTTGTGTGTTGTGTAGGCAACTGAAAGTGTGTGTTTTACCAACTATTGAAACTCCCGATTGACCCTTTTCAGGGCTGAGGCTGTGTGCAGAAAGTTTGTAATGGTCCGGTTTTGACTATAATAGGTCAGTGGAGACCCATTTTGGTAAGACTGCAGTAAAAATATGAAACACTTTCTGGGGAGGAGAGACCCAGCATTTCAGCTGATCTGGCACACAAGCTCTTGGATTGCTGTTAGCTTGTTTTACTTTTTGGTTTATTCTGAAGTTTGAAAATGGCTCTAGCATAGCCCGAAAATGAGCTGAAACGACAGTTCAGCTTTGCGAGCCAGGACATGTTTTAACAGGAGAATGGGCCTGCAGATTTCCAGGGCTGTCCCACTTCTCCACTCCTCCTCACCTGACCCGAAGTAAATTAATTCTGGATGCAGAGAGAAGAACCAGCTTCATCCTCCTAAAAGGCAAAAAATGTGATTTCATTGCGATAGTTTCTGCACCACTTGGTGTCCTCCTCCCTTCCCTCATCTGATCAAAGACCAGCTTTTCAGCAGTCCCTCACCATCCCCATCTGCAAAAAGAGACCTATGAATTAGTCAAGTCAAGACATGGCCCCGCTGGTTTGACATTATACTCTTGTATTTTCCTGCACTTCATCTCCCTTCTTGTGCCAGGCTCCAGGAAACGAGAAGAAACTTCTGTGAACAACTGGATTCGTTTTAAGGGCAGAGAGTATCACAAGATCAACAACTGGAAGTTTTCATTTCATGAATCATGGGATTTACCCAGTCACCCTGGCAATGAGCCCAACAACTCTTATTCCAAAATGGCCTGCCAGTGAAGATGTCAAGGAATGGAGACTGCATTAGTAGCTTCTTTGTTATCTTTGTGCTTAGTCATGATGCTTGAATTTGGCTACGTTCACTTCTAACACTTAATTCCCACCAGTTCTTCCTCCCTGAATTTTGGAGGTGGATGTTACTGTGGGATGAGAAAAGTAGAACTGTGGCGGTCATTGCTGCATGTTCACGTCCCTCAGAGCAGCTTGTGCTCTGGATCTCATGGAAAAAGAGGAACCTTGCCCAAGGGAGCCCATCAGTGCCCGATGGCATCCAGCTTGAAGAGTTTGAACCTATCCAGGATTACCCCTGAAAGCACCACATCTCTGTAGCTGTGTCCTCCCCTGCTGGCTTAAACACAGAGGGAGCTATTTTAAACAGAAACCTTTTATGAAAACTCTTCAATGTGTTCTCTTTCAGAGGGTCAAACCTGTGTTGTCTTGTGGGCTTTTTCCCTCTCGAGCTCTGTCTCTTGTTCTGGCATTTAATAGGGATGGACTAACAAGGATCCAGCAAGGAGAGGAATCCATGCAAGGCTTATGTCAATGCACTGTGGGTTTTCCTGCTCTGGTCTAGGCCTGGAGAAGGCACTTGGTCCATCATGAGCAACAGACCTGTCCAACTGCATCATTTGTCCTATAAAAGTTTCACCTCTTCCCATGAACGTTGCCTTCTTTCAGCCCATCGACCGCTGTTGGTTACGCTGACCTGCGCTGTTTGGTGGGACATCCTGGCCATGACCACCTCCAGCCCCTGCTTCCATCCTTGGGATTTAAACTCCTCCCTGCCTTGCACGTCTCCCAAGCGCAGCCTCATGACATATGTGCTATTTGCAGAAAATGTTTGTCAAGACCAGGTGGTTGAAAGTAAAAATGCCAACAGATCTGCCTTTTGTAACCGTGCAAGCAGCTTGTTAAAATTAGTCACAGCCTAAGCTGCAGTACATCTGTGCTGTCAGCCGTCCAGAGAGCCATCGATACCGCCCGCTCCCACCGCACCAGCCCCAGATGGGAGCTGTGCTTCTAACACCGATCTTCGGGTCTGCGCTAGCACAGGCTGAAGTCATTCCCAGTCCCTTTTCCCCCTCCTCCAGTTCACAAACCTTTGCCCAAATTTAGTCACGAGCTTCCTTCTAAATGCATAAACATTTGTGTGTCCTGAGTTTCAAGATGCCCGCAGACAGAGCATCCCAAAACAAAACCTGGGAAATCTCGATGTTGGCATTTGCTTTAGAAGAATTTGTACTTGGCTGTTCTGAAAACATTTTTTTTCACTTAATTGAGCAAGGGCTGCGATTTCCAAGGCCTTTTGGGGAGTGAGGTACCTAGCCGTCATTGGAGGTTTCATTAAATTTGGGCCCGACTCCCATTTTCTGCTTGAAAAACTGCAAAGCAAAATTCTTATCTGGCTCTCTGCTGTTGTACAGCTGTCTATTGGAAAGCACCGAATCATCTGGTAATGAATAACTGTCCCCGGTGTCAAGCAGGAGTCATCTGTTCCTGCTTTCTGTGTGGCACCCAGCAGCAAGAGCCTTTGGGGACAGTACCCCAGCGAGCGCAACACGTGGGGCCGAGATGGCAGGGGCGTGCTGGCGGGGCAGCGCCGTGCCTCGAACCCTCCGCTTCCCCATCGGGAGCTGCCTTTGATGCACGTCCAGAAATACGGCTTGAATTGGCTTCTTCAGATCCATCGTGCTTAACTGCTCTATCAACATGCTCCACTGTACAAATACATAAAAATTTTGCATGTCTGTCCTTGAGCCAAGGGTCTCGTATTTCTGCGCGTCCTACCTCCGATGACTTCTCCTGACATGCCATAACCGATGCCTGTGCTCACCCTGCTCCGCGTGCCCGCTCCCATCTGCAGGCACGTGGCCCCAGCCCGCTCAGCTTGGGAATCCGCCGCTCCTTCTCCTGAAGCACAGAAACACGAGGGTTTTATCCTCCCACCCTTAAAACAGGGATTCTCATGAGTCTCACCAAGTTTTCTTGCACCACCAAGAGCAATGGACCTAACAGTCCATGCTCGGGTGGGGAAGGGGAGAACATTGCTCCGGCTTTCCCGTTTCAGAGCAGTTTGGTGCTGACTTCCAGGCATTTTGCACATAATTCCCTGCCTGTGTGAAAGCCCGACATTGTGCTGGGAGGACACGAACACAGAACCTTTGTGCTCAGGGTATTATGCTTTCCCCGCGCACATGCTCTCTGCTCACACATGCCGTCTGGGCAGCCCTTGTAGCTGGGTCTCTTGCATACCACGCTTCCTTATGGAATTTGGATTCAAATGTGAAAATTCTCTGCCACACAATAAAAGTGGCATTTCCATGCCCTTTAGCACATCAGTCTTTTCTTGTGAATAGAGCCCTGAGTTCTTTGGCTTTTGCCGTATGGAACAATTGATCCCTTCAGTTCACTTGCCAACAGTAATCGGTTTCTTCTAGCCATAAATTTTAGCCATTCTTTTTTTTTTCTCCCCCTTTTTTGGGGGGCATGGAGGGAAATAAAGTAATAAAGAGAGGCAGCCATAAAGCAGGCAGCTGTTACTAGTCAGGTCTTGGTCTGGGAAAGAAGCAAAGCAAATATCAGCCTGACTTTTACCTGTTGCTGTCTGCTGACGTTTAGCTATCGGGACAGGTTGCTCTACGATGGGTCCTGCTGCCAGTGTCCCTGCTTTCTCTGTAATGACTGGCCGAGTGGTGTCTTGCTGTATTTACACTAAAGGAATAACCAATTTTAAGCACCCTGTGGGCTTTAATGGTGGTTGGACAAGGTCAGGTAATATACTCCAAGTGGGCAAAGCAGTAACGAGACAATAGTTTCGTTACGATGGGATTTTTTGGATCCATCACTTTTCTATTTGGTGACATTATTTGTTTGCCTGTTCTTTGCCTTGCATTGACAGACTGCTTGCTCATTGTACCAAGGCTTTCCTCTTCTGTGTGTTGCAGTATCTATTCCTAAAGGAGGACCTTGGTGCTCCTTGCTCCGGCTGATCGCAGTGAGCTGCTGGTTTCATGCTGGGTGGCACTGGAGAGGCTCTCCAGGGAACCACGTCAGCCTAACACCAACCCCAGCCTGCAAACTTTCCCTCTCCTCTCCCCACTTCCATCCTGGGGACCACGTGTGTGTTTTTCTTTCCCCTCGTCTGCAGCTGAGGCAAAAAGGGATGGGAAATGCCAAGCAAAACAATTCCCTTCTCCCCTCCAAAGACAAGTGCCACAGAGCTTACTTTATAGGACCTGCTTTCTCCTAAACCTAGAGTGTGTCTTGAGGATGGATTTATTTGAAGTATGTTTGTCCTGGAGGGGGATTTTCTATCCATATGGCCCAGTACAGTAAGAGTTGTTTCACACATCTCTTGTAGTTTACAGTAAACTGTGAGCACCTGCCTCTTCTGGGTTTGGGAAGGGTGGACTGGCTTTGAAATTGCTGATAAAATTGTTCTGCAAGGGAACTCGATCTTGCTCAGTTTCCTTCCTCTGCCTGCTCACCCCTCCATGCTGCTGGTATCAGAGGAGGAGGGCGGGGGCCTCTGCGTGAGAGGCTTATTAGAGGAAACACGGCAGATTTAGGGTCTGATCCCTTGGAATTACGAAAGAAAACCTCCTGTTATTCTGGGAGGGAGCAACATCCTACTTGGGACCAACCTGCACCTCGGCAGCTGCTCTCTGGTGACAACCAGGAGGCATTGATGGGTGTCTGATGGGGCCTGGGCACTCTGGGTGACGTGCAGAGCAACCAGAAACCCCCCCTGCAGAAAGAGTTTCTTCTTCCCCTGCAGTTGCTGATCTGCAGACATTTGCGTTCTCGCCAGCAGGATTTTGATTTCTACGAAGTTCTTCCAAAACTGATGTCATCTGGGCAGAGACCTGCCAGATTTTCTGACCTTTCTGACATACTCCCAATATCCACATCCCCCGGGGACTCTGCGAGATGACGCGCGCCGTGGCCAAAGGCCGTGGGGCTGCTGGCCCTCGAGCAGGGCTCTCGGCTCACAGGCTGCCCCGGGAGAGCCAGCCCCAAAATCCGCAATCCAGCTCCCCCTCCCCAGCCTGACTAAATCCCTCCCACTGAAACCACTTCAGTTCCTAATAACACTCTACAACTACATTTTGATTTTGGAGAGGGCTTAGGTTCCTTTCCACCATCCCCACTGAGGACTGGAAAGAAACATATATTTTTTAAATCCCCTAGATTTGGCAGAGTCAGCCCTTTCCAGCACTGTCCCTGCCCATTGGATTTGTACATCATGTGCCAACATCCAACTGCAGTACAGCTACACTATCACCTTGTTTCCATCAGTTCAGTATGAGGCATTAAAACCTTTTTTTGAATCTTGGATAAACCAGGACCACCAAAGAGGGCTGTAGTCATGAGGTACGTCATCAGGTGCTTTCTCTTGAGGAAATATCCATTTCAGTGCCTTGTGTAACCACGAGTCTTATCTTCCACTTTAAATACTGCGCTGGTGTTTGTAGTAATGTTGCATGTTCCCCAAAGTCCCCCTTGGGGGACAACGTGCGTCACCAGCCACACTTAGAAGAGGTGGATGGTTCTCAAACACAAGTGTGAAGCAGCTGGACCAGCCAGCGTGAGGGGAGAGTCTGAAAAGCATTACCTAAGGCCGGACACATCTCTGAGGCATTGCATTTTTCCAAAAATGTTGGGTTTTTCTGTGGACATTTCATGCACAAAAGCAGAATTCGAGACCCTGTTTCATAATCCTGTTCCAGACCTTGACAGGTCGGAGCCACCTTGACTGACTGATGGCTTTCAGATGTGCAAAGCTTGGAGCATGTCTTTGAAGCNCCCCCTGCAGAAAGAGTTTCTTCTTCCCCTGCAGTTGCTGATCTGCAGACATTTGCGTTCTCGCCAGCAGGATTTTGATTTCTACGAAGTTCTTCCAAAACTGATGTCATCTGGGCAGAGACCTGCCAGATTTTCTGACCTTTCTGACATACTCCCAATATCCACATCCCCCGGGGACTCTGCGAGATGACGCGCGCCGTGGCCAAAGGCCGTGGGGCTGCTGGCCCTCGAGCAGGGCTCTCGGCTCACAGGCTGCCCCGGGAGAGCCAGCCCCAAAATCCGCAATCCAGCTCCCCCTCCCCAGCCTGACTAAATCCCTCCCACTGAAACCACTTCAGTTCCTAATAACACTCTACAACTACATTTTGATTTTGGAGAGGGCTTAGGTTCCTTTCCACCATCCCCACTGAGGACTGGAAAGAAACATATATTTTTTAAATCCCCTAGATTTGGCAGAGTCAGCCCTTTCCAGCACTGTCCCTGCCCATTGGATTTGTACATCATGTGCCAACATCCAACTGCAGTACAGCTACACTATCACCTTGTTTCCATCAGTTCAGTATGAGGCATTAAAACCTTTTTTTGAATCTTGGATAAACCAGGACCACCAAAGAGGGCTGTAGTCATGAGGTACGTCATCAGGTGCTTTCTCTTGAGGAAATATCCATTTCAGTGCCTTGTGTAACCACGAGTCTTATCTTCCACTTTAAATACTGCGCTGGTGTTTGTAGTAATGTTGCATGTTCCCCAAAGTCCCCCTTGGGGGACAACGTGCGTCACCAGCCACACTTAGAAGAGGTGGATGGTTCTCAAACACAAGTGTGAAGCAGCTGGACCAGCCAGCGTGAGGGGAGAGTCTGAAAAGCATTACCTAAGGCCGGACACATCTCTGAGGCATTGCATTTTTCCAAAAATGTTGGGTTTTTCTGTGGACATTTCATGCACAAAAGCAGAATTCGAGACCCTGTTTCATAATCCTGTTCCAGACCTTGACAGGTCGGAGCCACCTTGACTGACTGATGGCTTTCAGATGTGCAAAGCTTGGAGCATGTCTTTGAAGCAAGATGGGCTTTTTTTTTTTTTTTTTTTTTTGTCCATACCAGGCATCTGCCTGTGCGTGAGGCTGCAGGGGCTGCCTTCTGACCATGTTCGTGCAGGGTCTGGTTTGAGAAGGGACCCCCTCAGATGGATCTCCAAAATGCTGCTGACACCCGAAGATTAACAAACTCAAGGGAAGGCCAGAAATAATATATACGGCCCCTACTCACATTCTTGTCATGATCAGTTAAAAAAATAAATACACATAACTGTCAGTCTACCACAACTGAACACAGTTGTATTATCTGCTCCACTTTCTGATTTATTTGTTAAAGTATAGCAGAGCACTTACGCTCTACACAGCTAATAGTTGCTCTTTCATGAGCAGCAGAAATGCTTACGCATTCCAGTAGTTAAATGATGCAATATCCAGGTGGATATTTAATGGCCCATGACAAATCTGGAATGACACAGCAGACACCATAAATATCTTCACTCGAACAGATAGAACAAAACCTTTTTTATGAAAGCTGTTCCCAATTTTTTTCCACGTGCTGGCCATATTTTTAAAATACCCTTTACAAACAGCCCAGGGAATCGTCCCTGTCCTCCCTGCAGCCCAATCCTTTCCGAGCTCTTCAGGATGCGGAGCCCACGATACTGCAAGCAATGGAGCTCGTTCCTATCAAACAGATACTTCTTGGCATTTCTTTAACACTCACGGAAAAATTTGCAGAAGTTCATTCATGCGAATGTGCCCAATTTGTTCAGTGAAACTCCTCAGGCCTGTGCGCATTTATGCATTTTTTGCATAATCCTGGAGGGTTTTTTAAGCATGTGCTTCTGCTTATCGGTAACTGCTGTCTTGGTTAGGGCAAGTTGTTGCAGGATGTCAAAGCTGGTAGTCGCTCACGGCACCGCTGTGGTTGCTCCTGTGCCACCAGTGTCCTTCAGCAAGAAGATGTTGTCCTGCAGACACAAGACAGACCTGAGCAGTGCCCACACTGATGTGCCTGAGCATCTTCTCTGAGTCTTCTTATCATCATGTTACATACAACATGCTGCAAAGGGGCAGGTGAATCATTCAAGGGAAGGATACGTTTATTTTTAAAATAAGGTTTTGGAAGGTCTGGAGCTCTTGTGAACTGAGCCTGAGCTTGTTGGATCTTTAATTTTTCTACTACAGCTTTTTAAAAATCCTCATGCTTTTGAGTGTATTTTAGGCCGGTGTTAAAAGGAAAGTTTAAAAACAGAAAAGTTTTTAAAAAAGAAGTCTGAGTAACCCAAAAGTGAAGTAGACTATTTAATTTTGAATCAAGAAAAATCATGTTATGTGTTGCAGACTTTATTTGAAGTTCTTCAAAGGGTAGGGAGGAGAGGTGAGTGTTTTCCTGAAACATTCCNTTTTTTTTTTTTTTGTCCATACCAGGCATCTGCCTGTGCGTGAGGCTGCAGGGGCTGCCTTCTGACCATGTTCGTGCAGGGTCTGGTTTGAGAAGGGACCCCCTCAGATGGATCTCCAAAATGCTGCTGACACCCGAAGATTAACAAACTCAAGGGAAGGCCAGAAATAATATATACGGCCCCTACTCACATTCTTGTCATGATCAGTTAAAAAAATAAATACACATAACTGTCAGTCTACCACAACTGAACACAGTTGTATTATCTGCTCCACTTTCTGATTTATTTGTTAAAGTATAGCAGAGCACTTACGCTCTACACAGCTAATAGTTGCTCTTTCATGAGCAGCAGAAATGCTTACGCATTCCAGTAGTTAAATGATGCAATATCCAGGTGGATATTTAATGGCCCATGACAAATCTGGAATGACACAGCAGACACCATAAATATCTTCACTCGAACAGATAGAACAAAACCTTTTTTATGAAAGCTGTTCCCAATTTTTTTCCACGTGCTGGCCATATTTTTAAAATACCCTTTACAAACAGCCCAGGGAATCGTCCCTGTCCTCCCTGCAGCCCAATCCTTTCCGAGCTCTTCAGGATGCGGAGCCCACGATACTGCAAGCAATGGAGCTCGTTCCTATCAAACAGATACTTCTTGGCATTTCTTTAACACTCACGGAAAAATTTGCAGAAGTTCATTCATGCGAATGTGCCCAATTTGTTCAGTGAAACTCCTCAGGCCTGTGCGCATTTATGCATTTTTTGCATAATCCTGGAGGGTTTTTTAAGCATGTGCTTCTGCTTATCGGTAACTGCTGTCTTGGTTAGGGCAAGTTGTTGCAGGATGTCAAAGCTGGTAGTCGCTCACGGCACCGCTGTGGTTGCTCCTGTGCCACCAGTGTCCTTCAGCAAGAAGATGTTGTCCTGCAGACACAAGACAGACCTGAGCAGTGCCCACACTGATGTGCCTGAGCATCTTCTCTGAGTCTTCTTATCATCATGTTACATACAACATGCTGCAAAGGGGCAGGTGAATCATTCAAGGGAAGGATACGTTTATTTTTAAAATAAGGTTTTGGAAGGTCTGGAGCTCTTGTGAACTGAGCCTGAGCTTGTTGGATCTTTAATTTTTCTACTACAGCTTTTTAAAAATCCTCATGCTTCATTTTGTCATCCTTCAGATTTGAGTGTATTTTAGGCCGGTGTTAAAAGGAAAGTTTAAAAACAGAAAAGTTTTTAAAAAAGAAGTCTGAGTAACCCAAAAGTGAAGTAGACTATTTAATTTTGAATCAAGAAAAATCATGTTATGTGTTGCAGACTTTATTTGAAGTTCTTCAAAGGGTAGGGAGGAGAGGTGAGTGTTTTCCTGAAACATTCCTTTTGGTTCAAGATGCATAAATATTTNATTTGAGTGTATTTTAGGCCGGTGTTAAAAGGAAAGTTTAAAAACAGAAAAGTTTTTAAAAAAGAAGTCTGAGTAACCCAAAAGTGAAGTAGACTATTTAATTTTGAATCAAGAAAAATCATGTTATGTGTTGCAGACTTTATTTGAAGTTCTTCAAAGGGTAGGGAGGAGAGGTGAGTGTTTTCCTGAAACATTCCTTTTGGTTCAAGATGCATAAATATTTTTAAGTTATTTTATTTAGTTACTTATTAACTTAAAACCTCTGATTTTCTTGGCTCTGTTACTAAAACAATGGTGTGGCATCCTTGGTTTGGTACGTAGCTTATGGAGATGTTATTTGCAAGAGCACAGTACCCCCCCAACACTGCTACAAACAAACAATTGGGTCATTATTAAGTACATCTGAAAACCCTGGTCTTAAAAAGGCAAATGTACGGCGAGTGGGTGAAGGGAGAGCAGGGCGGGGGGTTGGAGTCATAGAATCATAGAATCATTTGGTTGGAAAAGACC
>VYZW01043306.1:2352-15477 GCA_013401315.1 Balaeniceps rex | reverse complement strand
ATACACCCACACAGCAATATACGTTATGTTAACAGAATGGATTTTAACACAATAACCAGCCAACCAGTTTACGACATGTTTGTTATTTCCTGTGTAGATAAACACTAGCATTATTCCCAATGGCCCAAACAACATCCACTGTTTAGATCAGAATGTGTAAAGTAGCTGTAAGGTCTCTAGCATCACTAAAATCTAACTACATTGAGCCACGCAGTTATTCTCACACAACTGTAGGCTTCAGCAGCATATCTGTACTTTTCAATGTAATGTATATTTCCTTATGAATCCCAGATGCTGCTTGCTTCAGATGCACTGGGGACTTCCAGGTTCTATACTTCTTTACAGCTCCTGCATGTTTTTAAATAGCAGTCTTCGGCATCTGACTGTGGCACACTGCAAAGCATATTTCACAAGCAAACAAAGCTCTATTTTGATCCTTTAGAAATAAACTCAATTCAGTGTTGCAAGACGATCCAGCTATTTTGATAAATCAGCAGACATTATAAAATAGGACAAAGTACCAAAGGGCAATTGCAGGGTTCCTGCCAAGTTGAAATGCATGTACACCATAAGCAACAAATACATTGTAAAAAATCTAACAACTTGTCAAAACGCACCCAGCTTTTGTCACACACTCACCTCAAAAAAAAAGACTGGCTGCTTTGTTTTCCCCTTCCCTTTTTATAAACCATTGGCTTCTAACACATGGGAGGCATGTTGAGTATCAATTCAATTCCTTTCCAAATATGCTCCTTCTATTGCTTCAAAGGAAGAGAAACAGTCTCTTAGCTCTTCCACATATATTTTTCGGCTGATGTTAGCAAAACCTACGCATTAGGACAAAAATTATTTGACTGCTTTCTCTCAAGCAG
This sequence comes from Balaeniceps rex, assembly GCA_013401315.1. Classification (NCBI taxonomy): domain Eukaryota; kingdom Metazoa; phylum Chordata; class Aves; order Pelecaniformes; family Balaenicipitidae; genus Balaeniceps; species Balaeniceps rex. Next base: position 14,605 of record VYZW01043306.1, on the reverse strand, counting down.
AAAGGCTACTGCATCAACACTTACACTGATATTAGTTGGGAATAACATTCACTCTTTCAAAAAACAGTAGCAATAAGTAAAGGGGTATCAGCAAAATCAGATGTCCCTCTATTAGGTGCTCAGCACCAGTTACACAACATACAAGCTGAGAAGGGGTACCTGCTTCCATCTTCTAGTGACACAATTTTGTGTAATTCCATGACAGCTCTCATCATATACTTAACATCTCTGCGCAGTGCATCCTTTTGGATTGCCATTTCCAAAGCACAAGAAGATCCAGAGGGACTTTGTGACAATTCATTTCCCTTCACTCCTTTCCCTTTCACAATGCACTCATTAGGTGGGGAGCTTCTAGTGGCCCACACTACTGCTACTACAGACTGCTCTCCTCTACACTCTTTGCTCCAAGATGGGGGAGAAGATACAGGGCACATGTGTTATTCTGGAAAGCCCCACTCCCTCTCCCCAAGGGACCCACAGCTTCACTCTTACCAGATGATGGGAAATATTTCAACTATACATCAAAACTGCGATCTCTCCTTTTTGAACAGTGTATATCTGCACACCTCATGGGATAGTATGCATATTGCGATGTGACATGACTGACATGCATCTGTCACATGACCAAAACGCATCCATTTCTGTCACGTTTCAGAAGAAGTTACCATTTCCACTGCGTGACAGATGCTTGCAGGCACCTCATGGAGGAGAGGGAGGTGCAAGGTATCCCTAGCAATAGCTTTCATGCCCTCAATAGCAGCCTTGCTGAAGGTCTCCACTGCAGATGTCATGGCTCTCTTGAAGGCTCTGTGGGGCCTATCACATTTTCATTAACAAATCTGTTCAAACCCCGGGTTCAAAACTCTGCAATGGAGACAAATTTGCCTCCCATGCCTTCCTGTATAACTGTGCTCTAGCGATGATCTCTCTTATCCAGCTACCTAAGGGCAAATGATAGAAACCACACAGGCTGTGACGCTGAAGACCAGAATAACCATAGCACTATTAAAGTATACTGTAGAAAACAACACTTGCATTGGTGAGCCTCGACTAGATGCATTACAATGTGGGGTTTTTTCACTTCCGCTTTCCATCCCCATACTTTCTCAGGCATTTTCTGGCTGATCCCTACTTTGCCTATATTCTCAGAGTTTTTCAAGATAAAGCCAGGTGAACTGTTCTGCTACTTTGCTCATTAATTCCCCTCCCAAAGCCACGTTCATGCCTGTGACAAAAATGTCTCTTTTTCCTCTCAAAGAAAATAAACAACTCCGATTCTGCTTTGTAAGCAAATTATTGTATTCCTCAAGCAACCTTTCATTATCTCAGAGAAAGCTCATTGACCAATATTGCTCAGGCCTTGAAACTACAGTCAATAAATGCTTTAGTAGCATTTACAAGAACGAGGACAGCTTTGAGCCATTGCCTCCATACTAAGTTTATATAATGTTGCTCGCAATTGTTCAGAGCAGGATTTTCTGAAGTGTTGCTGCAAAACCTAGTTCAACACCCACAGTCTTCAGAAAAAGCAAACAAAGGACAAAGCCAAGCCTTGCTGAAACCCCCAAACCTTTTACTCATCCTGAATTGCAAGATTAAGTTCTGAGCGCACGCAAAAGTCAAGTACGGGAAAATACCCACGTATTAAGAGATACTGCTGAGACTTGCCCAAAGACTGTAAATCCCTCAAGCTGAGTACTCCCTTCTTCAGAGACCAAGGCACATGGCTATAAATAACAGTAATGCAAACACACCTAAAAGAAAGCCATTGTTCTGAGAGAGAGAGAGAGAGAGAGTGTCATTCAGAAGAGCAAGTTAAAAGCATTGCTTTGAAAATGGGGAACCCACCCAAGATGCCTCTGGGAATGTAGTCAGTTTATGTTTGATTGACAAGTTGACTCATTTCCCAGCATCCTCCAAAGAACATACCTACTTCTGCAGATGCATAGAATCCATGCAATATTATCTCAAAAATAACTGGAAAATTCTCATCCCTTTTACTGATCTTTTACCTTATACCCTTGTTCTGCAAAGGTCAAATCAGCAAGCTTACTCTCAACACCAAGGAACTGTTCAAGCATCCAAGTCAGACTAGAGCCTTGTTTTTGAAGACTGAACACAGAACTGTTCCAAAGTGTTCAGACCCTCCAGTCATACCTCTGATGTGCTCGTGTTTCCCATGTCTATCGCCTCACGTTATCTTATACTGCCTTCCACTCTCATTATTTCTGCAGGTATCTCTCACTGGCTTTCGCCCAGCAGTCACAGTTAGCAGATGCCCAAAATAGATCATACACTTGATGATCCAAGACAATTATCATTAGCAAATACACAGCATAAGGGGGATAAGATAATAAAAGATAACCTTAATGCACTTAAAATTCATCTGAAATAAAAATGCCATTCACAAGCATAAACATAAACCTCCCCAGATATTATATACTGATCTTAGGACACTAGGGTGACTTCACATTCAAAGATTTAAACTACAATGTTTTGTTGGACTCCACTTGCAAGTATAGAGCACAAGTATATCAAAGAAGGAATGAGCGCCTTAATTTTTTTCTCTAGTCAGATGGTGGTTTCCTTACGATGGTCAGTGAAAGCAGACTGAATTAGAGATGATCATTCATCTTTGACTCATTCAGACAAAGAAGCTGTACATTCATGATCTGAGGAAATAGCAACAATCAACTTTATTTTCTGATACACTCTTCATGCTAACACTTCTGGGGCATGTGCCCAAACAATATCACAACACAATGATTCAGGACCATTCCAATCACTTACGGTCTGCACCAGAATTCATGAAAACGAGGAGGATGGGGGAATCCGCTGCAGTGATTTTTGGATCAGACCAGAGCTTTAAGAGCTCCAAGGCAAGCTCTGCAGAGGAGATAGCCTTCTGTGTTCTTTCACAGAACATGCCGTGTCTATTTCTCAACCATCCCATGTTGGGGCCAGCTCTTCTATATAGTCTCTCTGCTCTATGATTCCTAGCAGTGAGCATTTTAATACGAAGGCCAGCTTCTACTCAGCATTCATATTACTTACGTGTTTGCATAACGATACTCCATAGTATAGTATATGATACTTTACCTTTTACTCCCTGTATCCAACTCCCCTTTACACATCCCAAATATCATGAGGTGGCAAAGTATTGTTAATCCTATGCAAATGATTTTCCTACGGACATGTAACAAAGCTGTAGCAAAACCAGAAATAGAACACAGACCTCCGAGATTCCAGTTTCAAGCACTAGAAACATCTCTTGCCTAATCTCTTCGCGTTCCTAAATTGTCATACCATAAAATCGATCTTATTTACCCTAAGAAATCACAGTTTCCCATTGTGATCTAAGGCATACGTTTATACACATATATTTTATATCAGTACAAACCCTGGATGTAGATATTCTTATTCCAATACAGAAGTGCCTTTTTAGTGCAGCTTGTGCTGTATGTAAAGGAGATTAATCTAAAGAAATCCACTCTTCTTAAGAGGGTGACAGAATACACCTTAAGAGGAGCAGAAGAAAGTAAGTTATACTTATCTCTTTTAAAAAAGGTTTCCCTACACAGGTAGGTTATTAGCCTGTCATCACCAAATTATTTGACAATCAATGACTGGTCTACACATGTCAAATCCATGATAAATGTCCACCCACTGCTGAACGAGAGCAGGATTATAGAAAATAGAGGTGAGAAAAAAACGTTGGATCATTTGGCTTGTCACCAGCTTTGCATTTTTTTTCCTTAGGGTATCTTCTACCCTAAGGAAACCAGTTTCAAGTGTCTGAGGTAACAACTGAATAATCTTACTTTCTCAAGTACACCTGACATGAGCTGAATCACTAAATCCTTTGCCAAACTCAGAAGCATCCCCTGCGGCATGTTTTTATATTACAAAACAATAGCTATACTAAAGCAAAACCTGGAACACACATTAGAACAGATCAAAGTAACAACTTCCCTTGTAAGTTGGTTTTTAATACTGAAAAACGACCAAAGCAATTTAGAATCAAAGCTGGACTTTGTTTAATTAGTAATTTGAAAAAAAAGAAACCCCCCAAAAAACCAAACCCACCAAACTCAAGTGATATTGTCTTCTAGTTTTGGCACCTTATGCTAAAACTAAACAGATTTTTACAAGCATTAAAGTCTTTTCCTCTTTCACCCTTCTCATCCCCTTCCTTTCTCTTCTTTTTTGTCCTAGAAAAGACTAAGCAATTCCAACAGCAAAAAACCAAGTAATATTTACCCTCTGCTTTCAAATAAACGTAATCAAAGCACAGGTAAAAATTATATTAGTTTCAGCAAACCCTTATTTTCACCTAAATATTTTCCTATCAGAAAACAACAGCAGCCTAAAATTTTTTCTGTCAGAAAATTGAGGCAGCTATTATTTACCTGCGTGCCTACAAAGGACACAAAACACATCCAACATCCAAGCACTTCAGTCCCATTATAGAACCGCTGCTCCTGCCACTAACTCTCAAGGGATCCCTTTCTGACCTCCCAAGTTTACTCTGCAGCAATTACATGTCTGGTGAATAACCAAAGACTGCATTTCCAAGCCTCTGCTTTAAGCGTACGTACCAAATGCATTAGCTCTGCAGCTAATTACGGCTCCCCAGCGGACAGCTGTGAGGGCTGCCACTGTAACTGATCCCAAAGCCCTTGCGTGCTTGAGCGATGAGCTTGGTGCGAAAGCCTCAACAGACAGGGTGCAGGGGGAAGCCCGCAATGCCAGGCACGCTGGCATGGCATCGCAGAGCCCTGCTCCCCGTCCCTGAGGCGCCTTCAAGGATTATTACTACAGATAAGACACATCACTGCCCCAAAGCCAAGTGAGATCTAGCCCACGCGATCTACATTTCTTGCACAAGCAGACAAAGGACATAGTAAAGTCCATGAATATTTCAGAACAGACACCTTTAGAGAGTCAGAGTTGAGCTTCTTCCCCACACATTAAGCAGGTGAGCATGACCATTTTGGTCCTTTTGCAGCTGGTGACTGACCAGCCAAAGCAGGAGTAATTGCCGCACATTTCCACCCTCTCATTCATACCTTCATTCTTGACTGTCCTCTAAAAGGATGCAGGCCAAGACAAACCAGCCCCTGCCATGCTGCAGCACTCCAGGGATCCCCAGCTCACTGCCTAGAGGAGCAGGTATTAAGAAACCTACCAGATCCCAAGTGAAGCTGTTTGAGGAAAAAGACAGGAAGGAACTTATGGGTAAACATGATGAAGTCGCACATTTGCTGAATGACATCAGTAAGCTGAGGTGTGAACCCAGGACCAACTATCCCTAATGGCTTTGGACAGAAACAACGCCAGACCAAGTGGCGTGTAACGCTGAATGGCGTACTTCTGAAACTACTGCATTCCCCAGCCCTTGTGGGACCTGCTTAGGGATAAATGACAGCTGCTCACTGAGGAGATGATCCGGGGAGCTGCCTTTTCCCCCAGCTGACAGCTGCGGGACAGCTGGTGCATAGTCTGAGGTGGAAACACCATTAAACACGCCGTGCAGAAGGGATGACCAAGCGTAAGCCACCACCCGAGCACCCCTGACAGACCTGCACCACAGCCACCAGACTGACCTGCGGGGAGGGACCCCACCGCCCAGCTGCTGACCCCAGGACTCGTCCACGACACTGAGGAAGAGCCGGCGAGGAGGGGCGGCCCTGCGGGCTCCCCAGAGCCTGCCCCAGCCAGATGGGATTCACAGCTGCACTATTTCAGCCTCTCAACTCCGACGCAGGCGGGATACACAGCGGGAATACCATGAAAGCGGCTCAGAAGCCGGCGGGCAGCACAGGGGAGAGACGGACGAAGAGAGAAACAGGGAGAGGAGGCGACACCGAGCAGAGGAGGGGAGCCCCCGGCCCCACGGAGGGCTTCGGGCGCCGCCGGCTGGGGGGGACAGCGCCCACTTACCGCCGGGTGCGGCCCGTCCGCGGGGCTCCCTCGGCGCGCAGGGTCCGCGCTGGACCGCCCCCACCGCTTGTGCCGGGAGGAGGCTGAAGGGGCGGCGCCAGCCGCCGGCGCGGCTCACCGGAGTAGCCGCCAGGGCTGTAAGGGCCGCCCGCCCCTGGGCGTGCGGGAGGGAGGGGCCGNGCCCGCGGGGCAGGTGCTGCGGGGGCAGGTGCTGCGGCGGAGGCGGCCGTAGGGTCGGACCAGCGCCCCCTGCTCCGGAAAGAAAACGTGAAATAAACCCATTTCGTGGCGCGGGTGCAGGTGCGTCCCGACACCCGCGGCTGCTCCCCAAGGCACAAACTCGGGTTTTGGACCCTGCAAGGGTGGCTGGGACCCCGCGGGGCAGAGCCTGCCCTCCCGCGGCCTGACCGCGCCCCCTGCCCCGAGCGTTCCGAGCAGCGCGGTGCGGGGGAACGTGGGGAGCCGAGGACGTCCTCCCCGCGGGGAGGCAGGCCGCCACCGCTTCACAGAAAGGAAAGGGAGGGACTGCAGAGAAAACCGCGCCACGAAATGGGCCTCGCACCTGACTCATGGGGACGAAGGGATGAAGGCCACCCGGGAAGCAAGTGTGGCTCAGTGAGGTTTCTTCTCCAGCCAGACTGGAGGAGTAATTCACCCGGGTGTCACCACTGAACTGCCACAGGTCGCTTGCAGGCATCGGCCCCTCCTCGGTAGCAACTGGTCCAAAGTTTAGTAAAGAGCTCATATTATCCCAGTTTTCAGCAGCAATTCTCTACAACAATACAAGCTCCTTATTTATTCCAGAAATCAAAAGGCCCCACATCTCAAAAACACTGTCCTCAAGCACAGTTGTGCTCCATTTCATCAGTGGTCAAGCAGAGTTACTCTGCAATGAGAACAGAAAGGTTAATCAAGGACACATGGACAAATGTAATGTGTGCCCGAGTGGCTTAAACAATACTATTTTGATATGAACTTGTTGCCTGTGGGCAGCCCACAGGCCAAATAACCCTAGCACTGGCCATCACTACAGAAGTGACAGCCCTGTATTCCCACATTTGAGATGTAGGTAATGCTTGGTCTTTACAAAGCCTTCCAGACCATTGTAGCTCTCCCAGGCTGATTAGGGAATACCTCGGAGGTAGGACATGATTTCTTCTGCTTTAGTAGATTCAGGATACATGAAAACAATACCAAGGAAATAAGGCTGAGGAGATGAATTCATTAGAGAGGCATAAGGCATTTGCATAAGCCTTGTTCTATATTCTATACAAGCCTAGATACAAGCCTGTATTGTTTATTCTGTGGTCTGAAACTCAACATTACCCAGTGAAATTCCCTGTTGTTTCAAGAAACCACTGTGACAGAAAGAATGGCACAGGTTTCCAGTCCTCACAGTGGATCTCAAAATGCATTAGTATGCACTACTATAACAAACATTTCCAATAATGTTTTCCAAGTTGCCCTAGACCAAATGTTGGCTACCAACAATGACATCCCTTCATCTGTTTACTCTCCTGTCGTAAAGACATTCCTAAAACCTGTCAAACTAGATTTTCTCCCTCTTTATTTGGCAGACTGTAATTCCAATAAATACTGTTTGGTCTCCTTAAATTTCTTCTGGGCAAGTTAATATCCAACATTTGTTAATGCAGAATGATGCGGTATTGTTCGCACCTTCAGAATCAAATATAAATGCCAGGCTGCCTTCACTTTCGATCCTCTATGTGCTTAAGGTAACACAAAGCTAAGGCAAATTATCATACATAAATAGGCAGGCTGTTTCCATTGCTGTAAGTTGCAAAGATAGATGAATTTAATTTTATACTAGGCAAGTGCCTAAAGGCAGTGCTTTTTATTATCACAGTTAGAAAGGAACTTGGCTTCAGACTTGTTCCAAGTCAAGAGGACTGAACTGTGCCCCTGCTCGCCTGCCCTGGGAGCCGTGTTCACAGCCCAGGAGTTCCACCCAGCTCTCTCAATTCCAAAAGGAAAGTGGCTGCGTCTGATATTACACAGGGTGGAGGACAGGAAATGGGAGCAACTGTACAGGTTTCAAAGGGCAGTGGAAGAATTCATAACCCTTTCAAAGGGAAATAGAAATTTCATTCCTCACCTTTAGTTCTACAATGTGACATGATCACATGAAAGTCACAGCAATCCTGCAAAATTCTCAGAAGGGTGGGCACACAAGGAAGGCCACCTCTTTTGTTTGCTCCCAGCTGCAAGGAAGGGGACAAAACAGCATGGTTTGCCCTGAGAGGCCGCAACCACTTTTCAAATCAGGACAAGCTCTTCCTAGACACTGAATAACCCCGATTTGAATTTAATATCTGCTGGCCAGCCCTGCAAGGTCTCCAAGAAGAGCAAGGGTAGATTAAATCTCATCCCTGATGCCATGTCCGTAGGGTTTGCAAGCCAAAATACAGGTTCTGCGTAAGTAAGAAATTGCTCTTACATGGTTCTTTAGTTCCTGACCCTTAAAACACTAACTCAGACTTATTTATAACGTGTTTGGCAATCAGGGCAAAAGCCTTTATGTGCATACAGGACAAGAATGGAAAGGAAAACTCAAAGCTGAGTAGCATTTGAAGCAGGCAGCACAAGCAAACACTGCAGCGTCTGCTAGCCATGCCTTTACCAGTCTCCTTTAGGAAGTGATAAAGAAGGAAGCCCATACCTTATGTTCCAAAGGAGGAATCCCAGGCTTAAATACCAGAAAAATACCACCTGCATTTATAAAAACAGGTAAATAGCTTATTTCACAGTTTAATCATGAATCAGAGTGCCTGGTGACATCACCGAGTCAGTTCATCAGCTCAAACTTCAAGTCTTAGAGCCAGCTCACTGCAAAAATGTAAACTGTTTTGTACACACAAAAGGTACACCTCATTTGAAACGCATAGGCAGGATACAGTCACTCAAGGCTAGGAGTATCTTAATTAAGGCCAAAGTCATCTTAATTTCCCAGGTATATTCTAGTGTTGAATGTTTTAATTACTTCTCTTTACGCCACACCAGACTAATTTAGGCTACAGAATAGACAGTTTTCTTATTAAGTAACTATTTGGGTTTTTAATATCACAATCAGTATCTAGTCCTGAGTTTTGCTTTCTAGTCTAATCCTCTGAAAAGCTAGCATTGTACATGGGTATAACTAGAGAAGTATGGCTATTACAGCATAGTATCGTGATGAAAATACCACTGTACTAACTTCCTTGTGATTGAACCTTTTACCTTCTTTTCCAGGGGGGAACTTCCACAGCAGAGCACACCCTTCCTTTGCATTATCTGAGCAAATGTACTTCAGATGTGGGAATTCTTAAAGCTTCAGCACTACATGGATTCTGCTTCCAGTGAGGTCAAGGAGCTGCAGATAAGGAAGCTATGTTTAGCACTTCTGAAAATCCCACAGAATGAACACCTGATATGTTGTAATACCAGCAGACTTTGGTGCGTTCTCTGCATCTCTGAGGCACCAGGAACAGAGAGTGAGACTCCACAGGTATTTGGTCTCAGTTCAGAGTAGACAAGCTGCGTTTATCCTTTCTAAGTTAATGCGTTTCTTAGGAATAAGGTATTTAACAACATACATCAACTATACGCATCAGCCACACTCGCATCCTTGTTGCAATTCCACTGAGAACAGATGTCTCAAGCTCAGTCTCAAGGAGGAAATGGGAGCCTCAGATATTCTTTAACAGGCCCCAGCAGCTGCTAGGGCAACACAACCTACTCAAGCTAAATATGCCAAGTGTCCAAGTGAGGACATTGCTTCCTATGCACTCTCTTCCCAGAATTTTCTATTTATTCCATTGACTTAAATTTTCAGCGTACTGGACAGGAGGTCCTTAGGCCATAGTCATGTTCTGCCTCATTTTCTGCTCTCTATCCGGTTTTGCAACCCCTTTGAACAGATTTCCAACTGTGCCACTATCTACTCTTAACAGCCTGCCATCCTGTATCAGAGCCAGAGGACAAGAACTGTGCACTATTCACCTCTACTATGAAAGATCTGCTTGGACATGCAATTAAAGTGATCTCCTAACTCTTTTTTTTTTTTTCTCCCTCACAAACATTTGGCTGTTAAGTTTTATATCTGAAGTAGTTGAGGTACTTGATGCTTCTTTAAGGGAATCAAGGTATGCTGGTTTTGGCTGGGGTAGTGTTAATTTTCTTCATAGTACCTAGTATGCGGCTATGTTTTAGATTCGTGCTGAAAACAGTGTTGATAATACAGGGATGTTTTCATTATTGTTGAGCAGTGCTTACACAGAGTCAAGGCCTTTTCTGTTTCTTACCCCCCCCCACCAGTGAGTAGGCTGGGGGTGCACAAGAAGTTGGGAGGGGACACAGCTGGGACAGCTGACCTCAACTGACCACAGGGATATTCCACACCGTATAACATCATGTTCAGCATATGAAGCTGGGGGAAGAAGAAGGAAGGGGGGACGTTCGGAGTTATGGTGTTTGTCTTCCCAGGTAACCATTACGCATGATGGAGCCCTGCTTTTCTGGGGATGGCTGAACACCTGCCTGCTGATGTCTTGGGAGCCCTGCTTTCCTGGGGATGGCTGAACCCCTGCCTGCTGATGGGAAGCAGTGAATGAATTCCTTGTTTTGCTTTGCTTGCGTGCACGGCTTTTGCTTTACCTATTAAACTGTCTTTATCTCAAACCCACGAGTTTTCTCGCTTTTACCCTTCTGATTATCTCCCCCATCCCACTGGGGGGGCAGTGAATGAGTGGCTGTGTGGTGCTTAGTTGCCAGCTAGAGTTAAACTACGATATAAGGTAACTCCAAAATGCAAAAATCATATCTGAAAGACAGACATTGAGGCTAGATTTCCAAATTAATTCAGTACTTTGTTAAATTTTCAAAGCAGCTGAAATTACGCACTTGGCTACCAAAGGCTTTAGCAGAACATCAGTGCCCAAGCCTACTAAAGAGGCTTTTAATGTCCAGAGATATCATACAAATACATGTGTTTCTTAGGAAGTCTGCTCCCTGTGAACACTCATGCAAATTTAATCTCCCCTCCCCTCCCCTCTTCTCCCAAGAAACCAAGGACACCAATCACGAGTTTACCCAGTCAGCATCCCCTGTATGCAACATGTCTACAGTTCACATCTTCATGCTTCAAAGCCAAATTTGCATGTATGTTCCTCTATAGAGACTCTCTCAAATCACATTATCAGACAAAACCACCAGCTTTCCTACTGGTTTGTTCTGATGGCACCTGCAGTTATTTCTATCTGTTATTAAAAAAAAAAAAAAAGAACGAGAGCAAGCTGTAAAGTAATAAACAATTTATTTTTTCTTTACATCAATCTTTATGAAAATAACATCACTTATGTTTTGTGATTCAAATGTCTTGTACCGCATATTGCTGATTTCTAACATGGCACTTAAGGGAACATTCACTTAAACAGCTACACAATTTCATGAAATCAATTAATTTTCCATTTCTCAGTTAAGCATGACTGAACATACAGCTCTGTCCAATTTAAGACCATTCATTCACTCCTGATGTCTTAAGGAAGAAAAAAAAAAATCTTTCCCTTTCTGCTGAAATATCTTACCATCTTTACAAAGACTGAGGGGAAGGGGAGAATCTCTCACAGAAGACACCTAAAGGGCAACAACAACAAAAAAATCTTTTTTCTTGATTACATAGCTGGTAAAAAAAAAAAAAAAACCACACAAAAAACACCAAACAATGTGATAACACTGGATGATAACACTACCTGTACACAGGTACAGGTAAAGCTGAAATACTGTGCAGTTTTAATAGCTAGAGGTGTAGTGCACCAATTTTTTACCTATTTAACAGAAGATAGTAGAATGTTTTAAGCAAGTAACCAGAAGTTTCACTGGAAATCCATGCATACGTGTATGAAGATGGAGGAATATTCTGGAAGATGCAACTTAGTGGTTTGGTTTACATCACATATACTGGGAACCATGCTTAAGGAACTCTTTGCACATTATGTGCATGACCTTGAAGTTAAAAAATAGTCTTGGTCTTTATTTGCATTAACAGGTCAATTTCCTACTAAGTGACTGGCATGAATGTTAAATCCCCATGCACTGTTTCAGAAGTTTACCCCTGAATACAAACACTTGGTATCTATTCAGTTCAGCTTTTGCAGGTCACTAAGTCACACTGTATTTTTGCTTGGTTTCACAGGGTTTAAATACTGCCTGTGTATCTTGCATGCCCCTGAAGAGTTACTACTCTTCAAAGTTACCAGATTAAGCACCACTAGAAAACTAAGTCACCCAAAGACATTTGCAACAGCAAGGCAAG